>CAJPDP010475952.1:0-14412 GCA_905336975.1 Bombina variegata variegata
CTTTACAGTATGAGTCTCCGTACCTTATTTTTCATTTGGATAAAGTTGTTTTACATACTAAATTAGGTTTTCTTCCTAAAGTAGTTTCAGATCGGAACATTAATCAGGAGATTGTTACTTCTTTATGTCCTAATCCTTCTTCTCATAAGGAACGTCTTCTGTACAACCTAGACGTGGTTCGTGCTCTGAAATTCTATTTACAGGCGACTAAGGATTTTCGTCAGTCTTCTGCTCTGTTTGTAGTTTTCTTTGGGAAACGTAAGGAGCAGAAAGCTACGGCTACTTCTCTTTCTTTGTGGCTGAAGAGTATAATTCGCTTCCCTATGAAACTGCTGGACAGCAGCCTCCTGAAAAGGTTACAGCTCATTCTACGAGGGCTGTTTCCTCTTCCTGGGCATTCAAAAATGAAGCTTCTGTGGAACAGATTTGCAAGGCTGAAACTTGGTCCTCTCTACACACTTTTTCAAAATTTTATAAGTTTGATACTTTTGCCTCGGCTGAGGCTTCCTTTGGGAGAAAGGTTCTTCAAGTAGTGGTGCCTTCTGTTTAGGTTTCCTGTCTTGTCCCTCCCTGTGTCCTCTAGCTTGGGTATTGATTCCCAATAGTAATTAGATGATCTGTGGAGTCACCGTGTCATTAGAAAGAAAACAAAATTTATGCTTATCTGATAAATTTATTTGTTTCTTGACACGGTGTGTCCACAGCCTGCCCTGTTTTTGATGACAGGATAGTTTTTGTTATGTTATAAACCTCAGGCACCTCTGCACCTTGTTGCTTCCTTTCTCTCCTTTACTTCGGTCGAATGACTGGAGTTGGAGGGAAGGGAGGTGATATTTAACAGCTTTGCTGTGATGCTCTTTGCCACCTCCTGCTGGCCAGGAGCTGAATATCCCAATAGTAATTAGATGATCTGTAGACTCACTGTGTCAAGAAATAAATAAATTTATCAGGTAAGCATAAATTTCGTTATTTTCAAAAATACATTAAATTTACAAAGTAAAACTTGATGTGTTTTCAATATAGTACAGGGTGAACTGAGTTTTCAAATTACTATTTTGGTTTGTTTTTTGCATTTTCCATACTGTCCCAACTTTTTGGAATTGGGGTTGTAGTTCTTAACATATCCTATTTTTCTTTTTATATTACCATATTAACAAAAAAAATTATTTTGGTACTTTAGATATACCTTAAGGAGGGAGAATATATATTTGTATCTACATATTGAATTTAAAGCTGCAATTATCTATCCATAATACATGCAAGCCTATCTGTATTCAATTACACTTTTTCTCCATGGGGTTTATATTTATTTATTATTTATTTATTTTTATTATTAATTTTCAAAAATGCAGAGAAGCATGAACAAGACAGGTTAAATCAGACATTGTCATTTTTTACAGGGAGAACATTTGAAAAGGATCATGGCAACAAAGGAGTACCATTATCAACAAATCCAAAAAGTGATTGAGGTTTTCTTGTTTGTGATATACATTAAATAATTGGAAAAGGTACAGAAATGTGTCCCAATATATTTCCTTCAGTGGTCTAACTTGAACAGACAAGATTAGTATTGATATCATATAGTCAGGCAATAAAATAACACTACATATAATTATTATCAAGAACTGCATTATAAACAAGAGTAAGGTTCTGTAATAGTTAAAGTTAGCCAGAATAACTTGTTAGTTATATGAAGAGATCACACCTAATAGACAGAGGAAAAGTTTAGTAAAAGGGGGAGGATTAGGTAGTCAGCTGAGGGCAAGAGTTCATTGCTTATATATTAATTAGGGAAGAGGGTATCTCAATAGACCCAGGCAGAGCAATATAGGTCCGTCTGCAGGGTGGAGCGATAAACAAACTCTTCCATTCTCCTAAAATGGTCAATTAAATCAATTATACCTTGCCAAAGGGCAGTTGTTGGTTTCTGCCAATTTCTCAAAGCACATTTTAAAGAAATTAAAATAATGATAAGAAGTCAATGTTGGGATTTGAGTACTACACCTAATTGCAAATGGAGAGAGGACATTTATTGAGGTAGGGAAATGATTAAAGTAAGTTTAACAAAACGTTTGTTTACTTTATCCCATAATTACTGGGCAGGACCAACAAATATGTTGAAAGTTGCCTATGCTACCACAGCATCGCCAGCAATATTTGGAAGTGGAGGGGAAAATTCTGTGGAGTTTGGTTGGACTAGGTACCACCAAGACATCAATTTAAAATAAACTTCATACAAGTTCACACTGTGTAAGGCAGATTTTGTGTCTACAGTAGCATCAGACCAGTTTGATAGAATTTAGGGGAGTTCAATAAACATTTGTAGTGGACTGAAAAAGGAGAACAAAGTTGAGAGTGGGAAGACCATCTGGACTCCCATCTCATAGAGGTCCTAAGAGAAGGGGTTGAAAATCCCCAACTTTTCAAGAGTGTCCTCAGTCTAAGGAGATAAAAATGCAGTCAGAGGGGGAAATCAAAGTGTTGGAGAGTGTCAGTGTGAGGGAGGAGGGAGGAACCCCTATAGTAATCTTTGATTTCCAACTCTGAAGGAACTGCTTCAGATCTAAATCCTGAATCAACTAGACTGAAAGAAAAACCTCTATTTGAGTGCAGTGGGGAGGGATGAGGTGCAGTTTGTGGATGGTGTATAAGTTTAATCCAGTATTGTCTACATTGTTTCAATATAGTGTTATGAATAGGGAGAGAGACAGAGCAATGGGGAGGTAGTCATAAAAGATCTTCCAATTTAGCTCCCGCTGGGAGAGATGCCAGCTCAAGTTAAGACCAGCAGGTAGGGGGGAGGCAAGAATCCCAAGCGGAAGCATGCAAGATGATGGCTGCTTCATAACTAAGGGAAATACTGGGGAGTCCCAAACTGCCTGACTCACATGTGTGATGTATGATTCTGTCTGAAATTTTAGGTTTCTTATTATTCCAAATATATGAATTTAGGACAAATTGTAATTTGCATAGAAAAAAAGGGGAAATTGCAGAAATAAATAACAAAGTGATCTTGTAAGAGAATTTGGGAAGCTGCATCATCTGAACAGCTGCTATGCGGCCATACAACGATATCTCACCATAATGTTTGGAGGAGAGATCAGCTTGAATGTGAGACAAAAGAGCATAGTATTTTTTTATCTAACAGTTTTAAAGTCATGGAATAGGAACACACCTAAATGTTGAAGTCCATCGGTATTCCATTTGAAGCAATATATCTTTTACAAGAAATCAAGATCATTCCAAGAAAGATTTTGGCTGAATGCCTCAGTCTTATTAATATTCAATTTGTAGTAGGATAATTTACTATTTCAAGCAAGGAAAATAGGGCTGAAAGAGAGGTGACTGGGTCTGTAATGAATAAGGTCATATTATCAGCAAACAGAGTGAGCTTTTGATGGGTATCATGGAGTAAGAGGCTGTGAATATAAGAAGACATCCTTATAGCACCTGCAAGGGGCTCTATCGCTAGTGCGATGAAAAGACATTCCTGCCTTGTGCCATTTTTAAGGTGGAAACTTGGGGAGCAGAAACCAACTCCTTTAATATGTGCTGTGGGGAATGAGAGAGAGCCTGGATAGCAGTGCAAAACTGTTGGGGGAAAACCAGATGCCTTGGGTCTAAGGAGCATGTACTCCCAAATTACCCTGTTCAAAGCCTTCTCAGCATCCATCGACAGGGTAAGCAATGGGATGTCCATGTCAGCAACCTTGGTGAGTGTTGATGCGTATTGTCAGAGCCTTGTCTACCTGTAAAAAAGCCCACTTGATCAAGATGGACAATTGAGGGAAGGCGTTGTCCCAATCTGTTGAAATTTTTTTTGGCATCTAACATGATGTCAATATTTATCAGGGAAATTGGGCGATAGTTCTCACATTTAGAATGATCTTTGTTATCCTTCATTAAGGTGAGAATGGAAGCCTCTAAAAATTCAGTCCTGGGGGATCCAGATAAAAAGATGTGATTGAAAACCTCATAAGAGGGGTATAAAGGTCAGCTGCCAGGAATTTGTAAAATAGGGCTGTAAAGCAGTCTGGGACAGGAGCTTTGTGGGTCTTTAAAGATGAAATTGCTTTGTTATCTCTTACCTATTAATATCATTGTTTAACAGTGAGGCCTTTTTTGAATAAATAGTAGGGAGTTTTAAAGAAGCTAAAAACTGTTGGATATGGTCTGAAGGTGCACAGTCATGTGCTAAGGAAACATCTAAATTATAAAGGGACTGGTAATATTTCACAAATCCTTTACCTTTATCACCTGGAGAATAAACTGGCCCTGATTTAGAGCCAGATTACAAGTTGAGCACAAAATATTGCTTCTGCAAAGCGATATTTAGGCTTAACTTATTTATATTTGCCACCCGTCGCTGTGTGACTTGCCCCCTTCACTGCACTAGTTCTCATGCCATGTCTCACGGCATGAGAACGAGGCTCACATTAGAGCCTATGGAAGTGGGCTCTCATGAGTGCAAAGCAAGGTCACATTCACATTGCATTTAACTTGTAACACCAGCGCACATTTGCGTTATTTTGCACTCCACTTATAATCTAGCCCTAAATCAGCTATTTTAGGAGAGGGGTCGCTTTTATTTGTCAATTTTAACTGCCGTAATTCACAGTACAGTTGGGCTAATTTGTGTCCAATTTGTGTCCTTATCGTTTTTCTCCTCAGAAGAAAGTTTGATGAAATGGCCTCTCAAAAAGGCCTTCAAAGAAGCCCTTATTATTTATTCATATTCTTTTGTTGTTCTATATGTTGTTCTCTATTTAACCAAAAACACCAAAGAAGGATATAATGAAATTTATTTCACTCAATTGAATTGTCACCAATTAGTTTAAAAATTGAGAAAACTATTCCCCTTATAAAAGTTTATTTCCTCATTTAGTCCTAATGGCTTGAGTGCTTTTAAATTAAATATCCATTAACATTCTTTCTATAGTAATTGTCTAAATTACCCACCCTTTCTTCAAAAATCTATTTTTTTAAACAAAAAAACAAAAAAAATTCTGCATCATTATTGTGGATTTTTTTTTAAATTACGAGCTACGATATTGGTTTTTACTTTATTAATCACATCCCTTTTATGTTCCTTTATTTGTTCTCTGTAGGTTTTACCTATGTAATACATTGAGCAATTGCAAAATACTAAATATATCACTCCTTCACTTTTGCAATTGTTTTTACCTTTAATTTTATTCCATACTCCAAATTTATCAGTGAAAAATCTGCCCTGCTGCAAATTAGTATGTATTGGGCATTTTTGGCTTTTAACGTTACCATCGCTGTTATTTATACAGCTTAGCCAATCTTTCTTCTTCCATCTTTTATAGTGACTATGTTTCAATTTATCCTTTCATTTTTTTTTTCATTTCATTTATTGTTATATTGTGTGATAAATCTGACCTTATCTTCTTTTAAATTCACATTCTCTGTATAGCTTGGTTTCTCTTTCACTTTGCACTGCAGCATTGTAAGCTTTTTAAAACAATTTTTTGGAGTATCCTCTCTTCACAAATCTATTTTTTTTTAAATGTGCTTCTTTATTAAAGTTTTGTGCAGTTTTTCCTGTGTCTTAAGTATTGTCCTTTAGGGATATTTTCAATTAATTAGTGTGGATGATGACTATTTAATAGTAATAATGAATTTCCTGGTTTTCTAAATGTACATGTACTTATTTTATCTCCTTCAACCAGGATTCTTAGATCCTAAAATAGCACCTCATGTCTAACTTAACTATATTCAAATTTTAAATTAAATTAATTTTGGTTTAATATTTCCATAAATGTATGTAACTCATTTTCCATGCAAGACCAAAATTCTAGAATATCGTCTATAAAACTGAGCCATAAATGTTTGTATACCATATCTGTACAATTATTTTTATAGACAATTTCTCTTTCCCAATTTCCTAAATATAAACAGGCATATGTATGGGCACAGCAAGTACCCATCACCATACCCCTTTAGCTATTAGAATCGGCGGTCAAATGCAAAGAAGTAATGTTCAAAGATGAATTTTAATAATTCTATCACAAACCTAGTATGTTTAAATTCTGGCCCCTTTTTGATCCAGATAATACTCACAAGCTTTTATTTCCTGTTTATGTGGTATACTGTAGAGTAATACAGTTCCTCCACACCAATTGACACCAATAGCTAATCTTTCTCAAAAGTAATTCCGTCTAATCTTTCTAAAATTTCCTTAGGATCTTTAACATATGATGGCAGATTCGACAGAAAGGGTCGCAATACATAATCCACATATTTTGAGATGTTTTCCATTAGACAACCCTGTTCTGATATTATCAGGTGACCTGGTGGAGGAATTTTATTTTTATGTAATTTAGAAATTGCGTAGAATGTTGCTATTTTAGGAAATCCTACCAATAAAAATTCTGCTCTTGTTTGTTAATAATGCCCTCTCTTAAACACCTATTTATTAGTTCCTCCAGACTGTCTTTAAATTCTTCTGTTGGATTCTTTCTAAGTAATCTATATTGCTTTCTATCTTGTAGTTGACTACAGCATTTATTACATAATTTGTTGTTTATATATATATATATATATATATATATATATATTAAGGTATTACATACTAAAGACAGTTAAATTTAAACATACACGGGAAAGTACTCATGTACAAACATACAGTATTGTAACAAACTGCCTACATGGTATTAATGCAGCATTACAATGTTATACATAGCCAACCGAGAAATGAAAACAATAAATATTACACTCTCATGTATGGATTTTATTACTAACAACAACAAAAAAAGAAAAAACCATCAAGACATCTGCCTCCCATACACCGACCCCCTCCCCGAGCTACCCCATTCAAAAACAACCAGTTAAGATAGCCATACTGAAATAATCAGATTTATGAAAGCCTGCCACTAGTTGTTTCTGAGTACTTTCTGGTAATGTTAAAATTACCCTACTCCATTTTGTAAAGAAACTTTGTTCTCTCTTCTCTTGGGATAGTGCCGGGTAGTGTAGTTCTATATTTTTTTGGATTAGAATTTTTATTTGTGAATTCTTTTATACTAGGGCTATCCCAGGCTTTCCATGATCTGAGAATCATGTTCCTACCCAATAAGATCACTGTATTTATTAGATCGTTATTAATCTTAATGGTCCTATCAAAGTGTAAAAATATAAGATCTTTGGCATGAATCACTATATCTGTAGCTAGGAATTTATTCAAACAAAAATTGACTTTTTTTACAAAAGTCTCTGATCTTAAGGCACAACAAGAAGCAGTGGACTATATATGCTTTCGGAAAGGAACATCTGTAACAACATATATTTAGCGATAGAGACCACATTGACACTTCTGCAGAAGTCATGTAGGTTTTGTTTACAAGTCACACGTGGGATTCTCTCCAGACTTGTGACTTAGTATTTTTAAATAAAATTTTATAACTCTGACTTATGTCTTCCATTGTAATCTTCGGGAAATATTTTCCCCAGATGACCTGGCATTTATTCAGATTTTCTAATCCCTGTTATTCCAATAAAAAAGTATACCAAATCGAAATTTCTGTCAGCCCTGCTTTGTATAATCTTATTCCATCATCTATTTCTTTTAACAACCATTCCCTGTCATTCTCTACTACCGTATTAAAGTAAACATTTCTTATCTGCATATATGCAAAGAAAATCAGAATTCAAAAACCCAAATTCTTGACAGAGCTCAGAAGATGTTTCAATTGTCTGCAGATTTAAATCCTTTAACTGGTATAAATTAAACCTTTATGCTTCCATAGATTGAAAGTTTTTGTCACAGCACTCGGAGCAAATCCCACATTACCACTAATAGTCCTATATCTGGATAGCATGTTATTCATTTGTAGTTTGTTTGTGTATTTGTGCCATGCAAGTACAATATTATAAATTTAATTATTTTCCTTAATAACCTGCAGTATTTCCTTGCCCTTTGTGTGAAGTAGCCCTATAAGTGATATTTGGTATATTAGGCCTGCTTCTATTTGTGTATATGTTACTACATAAGCCTATGTTAGCCAATCAAATGCTATCCCTACCATAGCTACCCAATGGTAATACTTCAAGTTGGGAAACCCTAGTCCACCCAAGTCCTTTTTAAGCATTAGTTTCTTAAATGTGATTTGGGTCTTTTTTCCCCCCACATAAAGTGATTGCATTGTGTATAAAACTCCTTGAGGTCCTTCTCCCTAATAAAGAGTGGCAAATTCTGACATAGAAATAAAACTGGACAATAGGATCATCTTAATTAATTGAATCTTTGCAGAAATAGACAGCATAAAATTTTCCTATTTCTTAAGTTTTTAGGTTAGTGAACTTCAAAGATCTTTATAATTAAAGCCATACCATTCTGCAGGTTTTCTAGACAGACAGATGCCAAGATACTTTATCTGGGTAAGTGCTTCTAAAAATTGCGTTTCCATGATACTCTCCTTGTTTTTGCATAGCCAAAGTATCTCCGATTTAGCAATATTGATTTTATAGCCAGAAAAGGAGCTATATTTTTTAATAATCTCCAGCAAAATAGGAATATTTTTCTTTGTATTCCCCATAAAGAGTAATAAATTGTCTGCATATAAAGAAAGCACTAGCCTATTTTTCCCGACGGGTAAACCTTCTAATTCTTTCTGCAAACCTATTGCTAGTGATTCTAGTGAAATATTAAATAAAAGTGGGGAAATTGAGCATCCTTGTCTGGTCCCTTGTGTCAAATAAACATTTGGGGATAGTTCCCCATTAACTAGAATTGTTGAGCTAGGGTTTATATAGATTAATCTGATAAAATATTGATAATGACCTCTAAATCTGAATTTTTCTAAACACTCGAACAGGTGGTCCCACGTAATTGAGTCGAACGCTTTTTCAGTGTCTATAGTAATCAGCGCAGCCTCGTTCTTCTGTTTGGGAATATGGCCCTTCAACCAATAGTGTTCTATTAACATTACTACTTTTCGCATATTTCTTGAAGGGTTTCTACCATCCATAAACCCTACTTGATCTTCGTGTATGAGTGGGCTAAGAGTAATTTTTAATCTATTAGCAAGTATGGATGTTAGTACTTTGTAATCACTATTCAATAGAGATGTTGGTCTGTATGATGTTACTAATTCTGGATCTTTTTCCTTTTTTAATATTAAAGGGTTGCAATACATAATCCACATATTTTGAGATGTTTTCCATTAGACAGCCCTGCCCTGATATTATCAGGTGACCTGGTGGAGGAATTTTATTTTTATGTAATTTAGGAATTGTGTAAAATGTTTCTATTTTAGGAAATCTTACCAATAAAAAATCTGCTCTTGTTTTTTAATAATACCCTCTCTTAAACCCCTATTTATTAGTCCCTCCAGACTGTCTTTAAATTATTCTGTTGGATTATTTTAAAGTAATCTATATTGCTTTCTATCTAGTAGTTAACTACAGCATTTTTTTACATAATCTATTGTTTTTAACTCTACAACATTATCGCCTTTGTCTGGCAGTTAAATTGTGAGTTTATTATCATTGCTTAATTCTTTTAATGCTCTTCTAAATTCTGAATTTAAAATATTATTGAATGCTGTTTTCATATCCAATTTTTCTAAGTCTTGTTCCATTAGTTTTACAAACGTATTTACAAATGGTACTGTTGACAATGCAAGCATATATTGAGATCTTTTTGTCATTTGTATGGCCTATACTCATTTCACTTCTTTAAAGAGTTCATTCATCACTTAGTTCTTCGAATTGTTGCAGTGTTACTCTATCATTACAATCAAATTACTAATATTGTTGTTTCCTTTTATTTAGATGCATTTTTTCAATACAATCTTTCTGGCAAAAATATGCACATATTTTACTAAATTAAATTTATTGCGGTAACAAAGTTAAATCCTTTCAATAATTATTCAAATTTGTGCCTCGCTCAAATTGTTATCAGAAAGGTTGATTACTTATCTATTGGCTTCTACTTTTGTTTCTCAGTGGGTATCTGTTTATTGCTGCAGTATCCTCTTTGATGTTTACTCCCCCCTCTCCTAATTTTGATATTCTCCCTCTGCCTAAAAAAAACCTTCTATTCAAATTCCCTCTCATTCTCCTATTTGGATTTATTTCACTGTCCGATGTCTCTGACACAGTACTACTTGTAAGACTTAGTGAATAGTCCCCTCTTGGTAGTCTACACCAATCTCTTTGGAACTGATTTTTTTTTTATTGAATTCCTTTATAGACTTTTCTAACCTATATTTTGGTTAGTTCTATTAACCTATAATATTCATCTAGTCCTTCCCATTGTTTTAATGTTTGTTCTAATTCCTTTATTTCATATTCTATCTTTTTATGTCTCAGTTCGTTTTCTTCTAACATTAAATTAATACATTTTTGGGAACACTCACTAGCATTATCTTTCCACTTTTTTCTAAAGTCATTTACTAGAGGGTCATTAAGGTTAGTGCTTGCTTTTTTTTCTTACCCTTAATCCTCTAGGGATCATATTTGCTTCTGTATATTTTTTCAAAATTTATATTTGCCATATATACCTTTGTTCTTTCAAAAGTTTTTGTTTATAATATATAAAAATGTGTAAATATTATCAAGGGCTAAACTTTGTGCATTTTTAATTTCCCCCTCCTTCTTGAGTGCTGAAACGGTCTCTTCCATATCAAACTCCCATTATTTTTCATTAAAAAGGGCTATTGTGAATTGTATTATTGTATATGTGGCTGTATATTTGTCCACTCACACCTCTAAAAAATTATATTGGTGTGCACAGAACAGTAGAATAAGCCAATAAAAGGATTCCTTGTAAGATATACTTTGTCTCTTTGATCCTAATATTACTCTAAATGCATACTTTTTGGAAATAAACAAAGAAATATGTGTAGAAAAAAAAACTAAACAATGTACACTGACTTTTTCAACAGTGTTGTTTTTAAATGTGTTCCTTTAAAATAGTGTTATTAAGTTTTCATTGATAAAGAGGTATAACGAATAGTATGCCTTTAAATACTAAGTTCTAGATTACAAATCGAGTGATAATGATAGCGCAATCCTTACTGCTCCTCAGGGCCCAAAAGCAGGTAAGTATAGTGTGGTCCTTACAGTGCCTCTGGACCCGAAATTACCACAATTTACCATAATCAAAAATACAATGATACACTTATGCACACTATAAGCTTTCTTATATAATCATGTTAAGGTTTTTAACATGATTTATAATAAGCAAATTTTACATTAAGAGCTGTGTATCTCAGGGCTCATTTTGCTAAAGCTCTCTGGTCTAACAAGATTATTTAAGAAGGCTTGTCAATATTGCAAGGGCCTTCAAAGAATTTTAGAAAATTTAGCTTGAGAGTTGTTATGAGTTCTGGATGAGAAGGAAAGACACATACATTGCAATATAATGCTCCAAAAAAAAAAAAAAAAAAACACAACGATTTTGCATGATTTCTCTCTATTTCTGCAAGTTTTATATCATTAGCCCACTAGAATATTCCCTACTTTTCTATTACTGAAGGAGACACCTAAACATTTCAATATAATGTTCCATAAAATAAACATTTTAAAATTGTGTTGAAATTATAAAGTAAAAATCATAAATATACTTTAAAAATTGCATTGAAAATATGCAGCAGAAAGTAAACTACCTAGGGGGAAAATTCTTATTTAAAGGGCTACATTTAGCCACAATTCAGAAAGCGCTACCTAGGTGCTGAACCAAAAATGGTCAGGCTCCTAAGCTTACATTTCTGCTTTTCAAATACAGATACCAAGATAATTAAGAAAAATTAATAATTGGGGTAAGATTGAATCATGAAAGAAAAAAAATTAGTTTCATATCCCTTTAATGTACCCAGTACTATTCATAATCATCATTTAATGTTCAATGTAATCTCAATATATGAAGTAAAAATCATTCTAAAAAGTATTAAAATTCAAAGAGTATTACTTTATTTACCCAAAGTACGGCAAGTCCTGTAGCTTAGGTGAGTGGTCTGTATTGTTTCTTTGTTTTTTAAAAGCAAATATAATTATGAGTGTTAGTGTCTAGCTTACTTTTATTTGTATGGTAAATTATTTTAAGCCAAGCATACGTATGAATAGAATATTTGTCAATTATATTACCATGTTTTACTTCAAATAGCTACTAAAATAATTTAAATTATTGTAGAAAAAAATGAGGCTTTGTTTTTATTTTTTTTTGTTATTTTTTTGTTATTTTTGTATATAAAAACTGCAGTTGTGTCATCTTTGAGGGATTTAGAGAAAGTATTTGATAACGTTGCCGTATTTTATTGGTGCTAATCCTTTAAATCTCAAACAAGCTATTTGCATAAATTGAAGCAGTGCATGTATAAGGAAAATTGCATCACTTTAACAAAGGCATTATTTTCCTTGCTTTGATAAATGAATCCTACTGTGTTTGCTTGGGGCAATGTTGGTAACTGAAGAAAACTCAATTTAAAAAAAAATTCAATGTATGTACATTCAGGACAGTATTAAACTAATCAAAGAATAGATATTTAAAACAGACATTATAGAAACATTGAAAAAAACAATAATTGTTTAAGTGTACGATTATAAAAGACTATTTTTATTACTTTTAATCTCTGATTTTTGTGTGTAAGGTGAAATTACATTTAAAATGCACATGTGAAGATGGAAATGTCTTTTGAAATTAATCTGCTTTTTTGTAAAGTATACACTATATGCTAAGTAACAATTTGCCTCTGTGATTGTCAAAGGAGTTCATTTGTCTTGCTTTTCTCTTATTGTTTTACCATCTCAATACATCTGTTTAACATGAGATGCAGAAAATGACAGGACTCAGACAGCTACTGCATCCAATGACAAAGATTACTGTCATCCAGTCTCATCACTTAATTCATCATTGCCAATGGTGCATTCCATTTTGTGGTCTCTTAGCAACAACCAATAAAAACAACACACGATTTCCATGTGACAAAAATGTATGACACATTCTAGAATACCTTTACATAAATATAGAATAATCAGTGTATTTTACATTTTTATTTTAATAAATGTGGGTACTTAAGATTCCTTATTAAAATTTGAGGCTGATTGTTGAGTTTAAAACATTCAAGAAGGGCCTTTTTTATCTGCACAACTAGCTTAACTATTGATCCTTGAAAGTAGCAGTCTTTGAGTGGTATTGATTCTGAACAAAGATATATATATAACTGTATATTATATATGCCTTTCATTCAAATGTTTGTCAATGTAAAACAAAATTGTGGTTTACAAAAATAATTAGCATAAAAAAGGCACTTGGCCAAGGAATATACAAATCAGAGCACATCATTTTAAACCTTTAACCATACTTTAATGTTTAAACATAAAACTATTATTTGTTTGTTTAAAAAAAAAAGACTTATAAGTAATCATTGAACACAAATGCTTTTTTTAAAATATTTTTTTTAAAGCCAACAATGTGAGGGAAATACATAGTTAGCGCCATACAAGGCAGTACGATTTACAAAAATATACAAATAAATACTGTAAACATTCCATTTTTAACGTGAAAAATAAATCAATGTATACTTATAATTTAACATCACATTGCTGGAATTTTCTATTTTATCTCATAGATGATACATATCTCCCTATTGGAAGAAATAACCTTTTCAAAAGTATTTTATGTACACTTCATAATTCCTTTTGATGCACATACAGTGGCCGATTTATAAAGCTCCGTATGGAGCTGGATGCCCCTGTTTTTCGTGCAAGCCTTCAAGGTCACCGGAAACAGAAGTTATGACGCAGCGGCAGCTCTGCTCTGAGGCCGCGGACAAAAATCAACCAGATTGAATATGATCGGGTTGATTGACACCCCCTGCTAGCGGCTGATTAGCCGTGAATCTGCAGGGGGCAGCATCCACAAGAACTGCTGGTGCAATGATAAATGCTGACAGTGTATGCTGTCGGCATTTATTGATGTGCAGCGGACATGATACGCTACATCCTATCATGTCCGCTCGCGCTTACATAAATAGGCCCCACAGTCTTCCTTACCTAAATGCTTAACAGTTCTTTAGTGTTTATTTAGTTTTTTTAGCTGAAACTGCTGTTTGGCTTTCCTATTAGTATAATTAGTATTAATATAATAAAGCAAAACAAGAAACGAAGAGTGAGGGCGGAGCGTCAAGGGAAAAAATAAAATTATTACAAATCTCGAAGGAAACTAAATTGAATTAACAATTCTGGTTGTATATATATATATATATATATATATATATATATATATATATATTGAGTCTTTAAACGGGTATACTTTAATGAAGGGGTACCATTTGGAAAAATACTTACTTATGTTTAACTGAGGATTAGCCATTAGATCCATTTGTTCTATTATCATCTGAAATCTTAGTTTAGAGATAAATTTGTTAAGATTAGGTTCTGTCTTTT
>CAJPDP010476213.1:0-17063 GCA_905336975.1 Bombina variegata variegata
AAAGAACTGAAATATATAAGGGGCAGTTTGCAGAGGCTTAGAAACAAGGTAATCACAGAGGTAAAAAGTGTATTTATATAACTGTGTTGGTTATGCAAAACTAGGGAATGGGTAATAAAGGGATTATCTATCTTTGTAAACAACTAACATTCTGGTGTTGACTGTCTCTTTAAGTGTACAAATAGGATTTAGTGGACTTTGTTGAGTGACTGTTTCATGGAATAACATTTTGGAAGAATGTTGTATGTAATTGGTTTATCTTTATTCTAAAGTTGTGCTTGTATATGAATTTTTTCATTTTTCTTTTTCTTAAATAAATAGGTAAGGTCATTTTTTATTGGTTGATTACTGCAGAATGAACTTGCCAGAATTAAGAAGGATCTTAAAGGATTTTTTTTTATTTATAATTTATAGAATTAGGATACGGTATATCAACAATTAAAGGGACATGAAACCCCAATATTTTTTTTTTCATTATTCAGATACACAATACAATATTAATCAACTTTCCATTTTGCTTCTATTAGCTAATTTGCTGTATTCTCTTGGTAGCATTTGTTGAAGAAACAGCAATGCACATGAGTGAGTCAATAACATGCAAAATATATGTGCAGCTACTAATCAGCAGCTCCTGAATCTACCTAGGTATGCTTTACAACACAGGATACCAAGAGAACAAAACAAATTTGATAGAAGAAGTAAATTGGAAAGTTGTTTAAAATCACACCTACTCTCTAAACCAATCATATAACTTTAAGCACTGCACTGAGAAGTATATTTTAAAAGCATTTACTCTCCTATTTTGTTAAGGAAAATTGTCTTTGTTTTGCAAGGACATGACCCTTCCTTATCTTTTTTTGCTGTGATCAATTAGCGAAACTGATCATGCTGTAACTTATATAAAATGCTGCAGGGCCAGATTTCAGAACCCTGCCGGATCCACTTCTGCCTATCTTAAAAAGTGGAACCCCGGAGCCAACTAGGGAAGAGAGCAGACGTACGCAGTAAGAGCTCCTAAGCCCAAAAGTTCTAATATCGAAATTATAGGTCTTACGAGCTTTTGTGGATGTGAGACAAGGCGACACAAGAAGTCACGGCAAGTGCCGCATCTATAGACATCGGCTAAGTCAGCACTTGGAGGTTTTGAAACAGTTAAGCCGAGCCGGAGCTGAGGAGGTAGGATGTCATAAAAGTTTACAGAGGTACTGCATACACAAACGCTTTACAACCGCAGTCTAGTTTGTACAATTAGAATCCGGAGGGAACCTACGCACCTTAGACCTGACCGGCCCCACAGGATAAAAAGATTTGCTTAGCACCGGAGCTCAAGGCATCTGGGACAATATCAGGAAGAGCACTCCGGATCACGAATACAAAACAGCTCTGACTCAGAGATTACTTATTCATAGTTTTGAGCCAGTGATGGATACTGCATAAATCTGATGCCTTAAAAAACCTAATTACCTCATTTAGTAGGCTTGGATATAGCTCCGACATCTACATCACGCTAGTGCAGGAAAAGTTAAAGACTTAAGTAGGCCTGGACATTAGGAATTTGCCTACAAGCTCCTCTCCCTCTTGTGTCATATATCACACACATTCAATTTCTCCATTACTCACACTGTCTGCTCACACTACATGAGTGACAATCATAACCAATTGCAGAGGACTTGACATACCTGGAAATTTACAGAGCCTAACTAACACTTCTCCCCTCCATTTCCTGCTGTCCCGGTGGTAGCAGGTCATATTCACATACCCTTTTCCATCTCTGTCCAGTGTGGACATACACCCCGGGGGGAAGTGTTATAAACCTTAGTCTGCAGTACTACTCTAACAGGAACTGAGGGTTACTTGTCAGATTACAATTGCACGTTAAAACTACAACCTTTCTATTTCTGTTTTCATCATGTTGGTGCTGCGGGCATAAGAATGAATGTGGGCTAAGGGGTAGAGAAGGGGGAACCTACTATTCAAGGTCAGTGAAGAAACCAGGTGCAACATTTGTTGTCTAGCTACATTAAGCCCAGGTTACCATCTCTGTGCCAATACTGTTTGCTTACAAGTCACTAACAACCTATATAATCACCATGCACAAGCCTGATAAAACTCTGAATCCTACATTAACAATTATGGCTCACTCAAATAGAAAGAACAAGAAACATCAGGAGGGCCCAAAAAAGGACTGTTGCAGATCATTTCAGCAACAAAGGAGCACATGATAGAGACTGTTCAGATGAGGATTCCAGGGAATCACACTTTACATATAAAGATCATCCGGATGCTGAGTTCTCTGCCTCAATCGGGCACTCTGAAGGAGATAGTACAGTATTGGAATATATTAAAGTTCTCTCTGCAAAGATGTACTCTCATTATTCCTCTCTTAAAAGTGAGATCAAAAGTTCTGTAACTGAACTTTAAAGAGACCTACATGCCCTGGGAGAAAGAACTGAGATTCTAGAGTGACGGTAGGAAGATCTTGCAGTGGATCAAGTGAACATATTGTCTCATTCTCAGAATCTTGCGGAGATGATCTCAGAATTAGAGAGCAAAATGGCGGATTTGAAGGATAGATCCTGCCAAAATAATATCCGAGTAAGAGGGATATCAGAAGATGTAAGCACTTCTGACTTACCAGCTTTCCTAGTTAGCCTTTTTAAGGCTTTATTGGGATCTTTTCCAGACTCAGACTCTCTCATTGACCGTGCCCACAGAGCCCTGAGACCCAGAGCAGCAGCTGCTGACCAACCCAGAGAAGTAATTGTCAGGTTACATTATTATACTTTTAAAGAAAATTAATCAGAGCTTCATTTAATTCCAAATCTCTCCCGGAACTATACAAGGGTGTGCAATAGTTTCCTGACCTCTCATCCCACACTTTGGCGAGACGAAGATCTTTCTTTCCAGTAACATCATGTCTTAGGAAAGCTGGAGTGAGATACAGGTGGGGATTCCATTTCAAATTGTTTTTTTCAATATGACAACAAGTCTTTCACAGTCTTGAATCTTGCACAAGGCCAGAAATTGATGGAATCGTTAGGGCTACATGCGTCATCATCCTCTCAAGCTTCTCCCTCTGATGATCCTAAAGGCCTTAGGGCGGCAGCCCCAGAGTGGAAACCATTGCCACAAAGAAGGACCACTCTCTTCAAAAGAAAAGGAGCAGCTATTGGAAACGATTGAAGGCGTGAAAGATTTGAGAGCTTAATATCTGGTTGGGAACTTTTAACCTTACAGCATTCAGCCTACAACTTCATGGACACAAGAGAGATGGTGATAAACAGAGAACCTTCACCCCTTTATTCCCAATATCTTCCTCATGGAAGGTTTTGCATGTTATATTATTTAGTTTGTTGGACTTGAAAATTTGTTTACATAGTTCATATTGTTACTAGTACTGTGATAATTAGATTGGGTCCACTATAGATGAAAGTTACACCTCTCCATTTGGGGTTTAAGAAGTGATATGTCCTTGGTATAATTGCAGGATACAGGTAATCATTTCCTAAAAGCAAGACAACATTTATACATTTTAATTCCAACATTTATTCACCTGCTCTGTTGTTTTATATTCTGATGGCAACTTCTCCTACTGAATGTTTCATTTATTGCCACTTCAGGTTGGGTCTCAATGGAGAAACAAAAACTTTTATACTAATGATTAAAGTTCAAGATGTTTGAATGTTTTGCATATTATAATGTTAGGATTGTTAGATATGAAGATTTGTTCACATAGTTCCTATTATTGCTGACCCTGTGCTCACGATATTGAAACCATCTTAGATAAGAAGACTCACCTCACAATTTGAGAACCAAAGAGAGGTCTATTTATAGTGTTACTACAGGATCCAGGTAATAATGGTTCAACATCACATATGTATTATAAAAGCAGATTGTTATTGGAAAATATATTATACACTAGACTTAAGAGTGTTATGACTTCAGATATTATATTCAAGTGTTAAATTATTGTTATTCTAGGATGTTCCCCCTGTGCCCCCCTTATTTCCCGACACAACTCATTCCAGGTGATAAAGAATATAGACAAGATATATATACTTTGAGCACATAATATACAGTGACATTTTTTCACTTATACCTCCTCCCCCCCCCCAAAAAAAAAAATTGTAGTTCACCCTTGAGTTATATAACTACTTTGAAAATTACTGTCAGAGGTGTATTCCTTCCCAGTGTATTATCTGGGCTTTTTACCTAGCGGCTTTGGCCCGCTATAAACTTTATACCTAATCATTAGACCACATTGCAGTTGACCTAAGGAGTAGTTTATTAGACTATTTAAATAATTATTGTTATCATATTTTGGCCTGGGAACTAATTCTACTTAGGAGTTGTTGTTTTTTTGTGTTTTTTTAACATGTCTGATATTCGATTTTTGTCACATAACACTCAGGGTCCTAACTCTCTGACCAAAGAAGTCTTTTACTTAATAATCTAAGGAAACATAAAATAGATGTGGCCATCATACAGGAAACCCACTGGGTATTTTCTAATAGTAGAAAATATTCTTTTCAGAATTACTCCCAATTAATAGATGCACCCTACTCATCTAAGTCAAGAGGGGTAGCCATACTAATCCGAGATTCCCTAACAGTAGCATGCTTACTCACCATATGCGACCCACAGGCTAGATACATTATCTTAGTTTGTAAAATCAATGATGTGTTATTGACCTTGGTAAAGGTATATGCCCCCAATTTGAACCAAGTCAGGTTTTTTAGGAAGCTCATGAAATTGGTGTCCACCGTCAGACGGGGGAGCTAGTAATGGGGGGAGATTTTAATTTAATTTGGGACCCAGATCTTGATAAACGTACCTCAAGACCCACAGTGACTGATAGATCTATGGGGTCACTCTCTCTGGCCTCCAAAAAAGTATGTCTCAATACTAATTGTACGATACATGGAGGGCAATGAATTTCATGGAAAGGGATTTTACCTTTTTTTTATGTCCAACAATGTGTACAGGCATACCAAATTACATAAAAGTGCGCCACGCAGGGCCGAGCATCATACATTGTGCAGAGAGATAAAAAAAATCAGGCGCATTTAGGCAGATATTAATATAAGGCAAATTTTGCTGGTATAGTGTCTTCTAAGTCCTACTATAGGTTCAGCAACTTTCTTCCATAATATAGCTGCAGACATCGCTGGGGTTTTTATATTTTAAACACAACAAAAAACTAAACAATTGCAAACTAAAACAAGCTAAAGCTAGTACCCTCTCCTGTTAGAGTAGTTGTCATCCTGTATAACAGCTATGGAAACACATACCTATTCAAGTTTTCAAGTTTTAAATTGAATTTCAATGCCTTGGGAATATTAAACTGAGGAAGATAATATATGATTTACAAAATGGAGTCTAGGCTTAAATAAACAATTACAGAGGATGGCAAATATCTAGGGAATTCCATGCATACTACACAAGAAGCCTGCAAGTTGTGATTAAAACTCCAGAAGTGATCCCAAGGGTAATGACAAGCCCTTTATATAGAATATATTATGTAGTGGATGACTGAGGGTTAGTTCTAGCGAGGTACACTAGTATTAATATGTACCATCCCCTCACCACAGGATATCCCACAGCACACTTCCAAAACAAAATGCTGTTTTTTTTATTTATTAACTCCTATAAGGAAAGAGAATTTTTGGAAATATTTCTAGACCTGGTACTTTATGGTCTATTGTATATTGAAACTGAAATTAATAGCTGTGTATTAAATGGTGTAGAGTCAGTCATGTGGACATACACATAGTCAAAAGTATAATTTTGGATATTTAGCTATGTCCCAGGAGAGTTATAGTACAAGGATTTTTCTACAAATGTGCATCTTGGGAAACCAAGGTGTGAATTACAAGTATTAAGAATACAAATATGCTAGAGTAATTATAAGGGAACATCAGTGCTATGTTGTAGGTATCTAAGATCTAATAATGTGCACTTATAAAGGCTTTATAGGTTCGGATATATCAGTGAGTTTATATGTATTGGCGGGGTTGCAGTTTGTATTTTAAATCTTTGGTGTTAAAAGGTTCCCGCATCTAAGGTAGATTTGTAAATGCGGTGAGCAGATGGACACTTTCTATTGCAATAAGATGCATAAAATCTAACATATCAAAACACTGTTTATACTAGATATAAAAAATATAGATATTATTACTTCAGGAGAGCAAGTACTAAAAAAAAATAAAAAAATAAAAAAAACAATAAAACAGTGGACCCTTAAACTACAATCTTGATCAATTTATCCTGCACAGTTCCACAGGGGGGGGGGGGGGGGGGGGGTCGTACTGCCATTTTATTAGTAAATATGCTGGTGCCTTGCTGAATCAAGTGACACATGGGAGATGGCAAGTTGACCCAGTGTTCAGAAAGGGCTTGGATACCTTCAGTAGCCAGAATTAGCCACAAGAAAAAGTCCCGGCGTCACTGGGAGTGAGTTAGTGTGACTGGAAAGTTTATCCAACTCCTGCATTGATTGACGTTAGCTGTAGTACTTGTGCTGGTAGATATAGATGTGGTGCAAGGTACCGTACTACCCAATAACAAACACAATAACATTGAGGAAGGCATCCAGTGGCGCTTCCATACGTGCACTTCTCAGCCAACCCCTGTTGCGGCATGAAGCTTCAGCCTTCTCTCCCTTAGTGCCTCCTGCGTGCCGGGATCGCACTGCAGTTTAGAGTCAGCCATTATGACACTTAACACCCCATCTTCCATAACTGTGAAGGGTCCTTCTTCTTCTCTTATTTTGTTTATGGAGCAGTGACCAGTGGACGTTGGTTTCCATAGCTGTGTCCACAGCGGCTGTCCCCTCAATCTCTCCTTTTGTTCTATCTGATGTGCCTCAGGAGTCATGCAAACATAATCGCAGAAGGACTCTGCTGGAAGGCGGCACCATTTTGAAACAGAGCGTGGGGAATACTCAACCCGAGTTTCAGTCAGTAGGTTTTGCAGAGTAGATTCCAGCTTGTTTAACGCTGGTAAAAGTAAGTTCTGTAGGGCAATTAGAATATCTTTGTTTCGAGATTCTGTTTCAGCAGGGAAGATCTCCATGCTTGTATCTATCTCCAGCTATGCTATGCTATGTACAGTATCGCAGCTCTCTCCTTTTCTATACTTTTCTGTCTTTCCGGGGCCAAGAGTTGTTAAGCTTGATCCTTGTAAATGCCTGAACAGCTGAAACCGTTAAGGGCTAGCAGGATGGCAAAGAATTGATCCTGGGATAGGGAAAAAATCTTGGTCGTAAGTAGAGCCGTTCAGACTTGCGATACGCCACCCACCGGAAGTCGGAATTTTACTTTTTACTCCAACCCACATAAATCTTATTCGAGGATTGACACCTTCTTCACAACCTCCAGACAGCTAGACAGAATTACTAAGGCGAAGATTTTGCCCACATGTTGGTCTGATCATCAGGCAGTTCAGTTAACTATTGGTCATAGCTCATCAGATACAAGCTTCTCTTGGAGATTAGCAGACGGTTTGCTAGGCACCCCTTCACAAAAAGAAGAAATTAATAAAGCCATCAAAGAATTCATATACATTAACGATAACAGACATACTTCCATTCCAATTATATGGGCTACATTTAAAGCATACCTGAGAGGATACTTTATCAGACATGGAGGTTCATTAGCGGAACTTACATGTAAATTGCATTTACTACAACAAATAACATTAAGACCCTCACATATTTTTAAAACTCAAATGCAAACTGTCAAAACTCAAATTTGCAATGCAGCGTTACAAAGAGTCCAAACAACTCTAGAGAAGTTTAAGCAAATATTTTACTATAGCAATAATAAAGCAACAACACATTTAGCGAACAAGCTATGTAATAGAGTAGCCCAGCGTAGGATTATCGCAATTAAATGGAACGCAGACCGAGACAGCCCCTAAGGGAATAGGAAAGGCCTTCTACAAATATTATCAATCCCTATATAACCTAAACAAGCAATTGCTTAACCCCAACCCAACTACACACCATATCATACAGTTTTTAGACACTCTCCAGTTGCTGACAGTTTCATTAGAACACATGACGTACCTACAACAACTTATCACTCCTAAAAAAAAATAGAGGTGTAATCAAACATTTGAAAGTAGGGAATGCTCCTGGGCCTGATGGCTATATGGGCAAGTTTTATAAATGCTTTATAGATGGTGTACTTCCCATTCTCCTCAGATTTTACAATTATACCAGGACAACGGGAAAGCTTTCCTCAGAGTTTCTTGAGGCTTCTATAATTACTCTACTGAAGCCTGATAAGGATCCTCAGAGCTGCAGCAGTTATAGGCCGATCTCCCTTATCAATATAGACACCGAAATATATGCAAAAATATGCGGTAATCGTCTAGCAAAGGTTATTCCCTCATTGGTCCATGTAAACCAGGCGGGATTTAACCCAGGGAGGGAGGGCCCTGATAACACTAGGAGGATACTTCATATTCTATCTGAGGCCAAGAGATGTGGGTTCCCCTTCTTGCCCTGTCTTTAGACGCAGAAAAAGTGTTTGACACGGTGAGATGGGATTACCTTTGGGAGACTCTGAGGAAGTTTAGGTTTCCATCTCAGTTTCTTTTAGCAATTCAGGGCCTTTATTCAACTCCATCTGCCAGGGTGAGGGGTGTGGGCTTCATGTCAGATAGCTTTGCTATCTCAAACGGTACAAAACAGGGGTGCCCCCTGCCCCCCCTGCTCTTCGCCCTGGCAGTGGAACCCTTAGCTCAGGCAATACGGAAAGATGTAAATATCAAGGGGATTCAGTTTGGTGACTCACATCAAAAAATATAATTGTTTGCCGACAACGTCACGCTTTTACTTACTTCCCCTAATTAATCCTTGCAATCAGTAATGAAGCTGTCGTAATATTTTGGAGACCTTAGCTACTATAAACTAAATGTCTCAAAGACTGAAGCACTATACATTAATATAGATAAAAAAGACTTAGCATCCTTGCAGGGACTATATCATTTTAATTGGTCAGATAGTTACATCAGGCACCTAGGTGTATTGTTGGGTCCAGATTTATCTTTAGTGATCTCTAAAAATTTCACTGAGAGAATACGAGGATTCAGGGCCCTTTTAGAGTCCTGGGAGTTATCAGAGATTTCCTGGACAGACAGAATAGCGGCAATTAAAATGTCATTTCTCCCAAAGATCACCTACCTGTTTCGCTGTATCCCAATACAAGTTCCACGCAGCATACTCAACAAATTGCAAGGTATTATATCTACCTACATTTGGAGGGGTAAGAAGCCGCGCACCTCTAGGCATGTCCTACACAAATCGATCAGACAAGGTGGGTTGGCCCAACCGAATGTCATTCTTTATTACAAGGCCTCGAGGTTATCTCATGTACTAGGGTGGAGCCACAGCTTTAATCCTACCAGATGACAAGATGTAGACAAAGCCATGTTACTAGATGGTGTTAAACTATCAGACTTAATTTGGATCCCATCATACTATCATACTATAGAAAGAAAATGGTAATTGATCACCCCATTCTTCTGGATAATTTGGAATTTTGGGATAAGATTAAACACCTCAAAAACATTTCACCACACCCCTCTCTAATACATATGATTAGGAGTATAGTGAACTGTCTACAGGAGACATATGATGCATTTTGGGACAAAGTAGGTCCCCTGCAGGTCAGGGACCTTTATATAGATGGGAAATGGGGGGACATACAGTCCTTCATAGAAAAATTCTCAGTCCCAAAAAAATTCCAGTTTGAAACCTATAGACTTTTGAGTCTTCTGAGACATTGGGGATTTCAGAAAGAAGGCCAGAGAGAGTTGACAAAATGGGAGAGTAGTTGGCTAAGGGGTCGTAAGACAGGAGGTATCATGTCCTTTAACTACTATCTTTTGACAGACGGTCAGACAGATTGTACCTCAAGCCCTTTAAAGGCCTGGGAGAGAGATCTTGACCTGATGGTGGGCACTAAATTGTGGAATAGGTAGTTGTCTTTCTCTAGAAAAATCTTGCATTGTGCCACACTGTGGCAATTGCACTACAAGGTGTCGGTGAGATGGCATTTAGTCCCTTTACATCTTCATAGGATTTTTAGTACTATGTCTCCATTATGCTAGAGAGAATGTGGACAAATAGGCTCATGGGTGCATATTTGGTGGGAGTGTCCCCGGATTAGACCGCTATTGAGAGAGTGTTTTAATTTATTAGGTAATCTAAATTATAATCTACAATATAGACCTGAGTTAGGGTTACTCCACCTTTTTATTCCTAAATTGTGCCTAGCCAGGAAAATGTTTTTAATATACTTTCTAACAGCAGTAAAATTAATGATAGCCAGGGAATGGAAACAGTGTTCTTCTCCTACAATCAAAATGGTTTTAAATTATCTAAAATACATCAGAAAAATGGAAGAGTATGTTTTCAGAATCAAAGATAAGATTTGCTTATATCAAGAAATCTGGTCACAGTGGACCGAAATGTTGGCTGAATAATTATTTTTTTATCTTCAATTTAATTTATTTTTTTTCTCTCTCTTCTTAGAATGGTTCCCATCCACCAGAACTTTACAATCTACCACTTCTACCCCCATAATCCCCCCCATATTGCTCAGTTAATTTTATGCCAAGACCTCCGAGATGAATAAACTAATGAGACAGCTACTGAATAGTGTTTTTAAAAAAGAGTATCACTATACTAGGTTGCAAATAGTTTTTGCATAATGAGGTCATACAGATATTTTTTCCTCATAATAATAAGGTATCCTTAGGATATAATGTGAACTGCTATAGAACAGACATGTCAATGATTGATGTCCTCAACAAATTTTTGTCATTAATATATCCTCTTAGATACTTGTTAAAATGTATCATATGTTGATGTAATTTGTTATGTGTTATTTGACATCTAAATACCTTAATAAAAAAAACTTGATTTAAAATAAAAAAGTGGAACCCCCCCCAATTTTTAGACAAAAACATAACAATAACCAATGAATATACTTTTTTTCTAGGCATAATTAAACAATTGAACAAGATGACAGCTATTTTTGGAATTATAAAAAAAGATATAGGGGCATATTTATCAAAGTGTGAGCAGACATGATACAATGTAGCGTATCATGTCCACTGCACATCGATAAATGCAGACAGCGTGCACATCGATAAATGCCGACAGCATACTCTGTCGGCATTTATCATTGCACCAGCAGTTCACCAGAACTGCTTGTGAAATACCGCCCCCTGCAGATTTGCGGCCAATTTGTCACTAGCAGGGGGTGTCAATCAACCCGATCGTATTCAATCAGGTTGATATCTGTCCACCGCCTCAGAGCAGGCGGACAAGTTATGGAGCAGCGGTCTTTAGACCGCTGCTTCATAACTTCTGTTTCCGGCGAGCCTTCAGGAAACAAGGGGCACCAAGCTCCATTCAGAGATTGATAATTCGGCCCCTAAATGTATTCCTAGCTTCATAAACCTAGATTATAATTCACAGTTTGCTATGGACAAACTGAACACTGATTCTGTGTTCAATGCAAAAAAAAAAAAAAAATCATAAAAGTATTTTAAGGTTTGTTTTTACACTTTAAGGTCATTGGAAATAGAGAAGATGTGATACTTTTTATCATGTATCAACAATATGGTTAATCATTGCTTTATACATTAAAGGAACATTAAACACTAAATAAATGCTAGATAGAATGATGCATTAAAAAAAACGATTAGTCTGAGAATAATGCGTATATGTATTTTTCAAAGTTTTATTAGCTTTTTAAATGTTGACAAAATAAGTGTAAATTTTAAAATAATGGGAACTGCCATGTTGTAACTAAGGTTACCTTCTCTTCTGTGGCCAATTAGGGACATTTATAAATAGGTGCAGCCAATGGCTGTGTGGCATAAAATAGTGTTCTACACTTCCATTTCTAACAGAAACTAAAAAGCTCACACTTTCAGAATGTAATTACAGGAAATTGGATCGAAATATATAATGTAAAGTGTATTACAGAGGTTTTTTTATATATATATATGGTTTATCATTTTATATTATCATCTCAAAGTGTTTAATATCACTTTAAAGAATTAAAAAAAAATAGTAATCTAAGAATCTTTTAGTCATATAAGGGAGAAGGTATGAAAAAGGTGAGATAACATTTGTTCTGATTTGAACTTTGAAAAATAGCTGACTTGGTATTCAAATAGTAGTTCAATTCTTATGTAGACTTGTAAATTGAAAATGTTATAGGGAATTTGGGCTTTATAACTACAAAAGCCAGGCTGTACAGTTTATTATATATTTTATATGCAAATGTATTTAAATGTGTTTGACACAGTAAATGCAACTACCAGAAATAAACAATTTACTTGATGTACATGCATAGCTAAGAGCTACTGTGGACTAACATTGAAAGTATATTAAACACCTCTTTATGTAAAAATTGTGCTTGTCTCACGCTCCCTTAAGAGGCCAGAAAGCAAGTTCTATAACCTGCTGCAAATCCAATGTATAGTTTTGCCAGTTTACAGTATTTTGAAAAACCTAGGTTACAGATTTTGCTTTTCTAGGGACTGTAGGGTAACGAACAATTTTTGCACAAAGCAATAGGTGTTTAGTGTCCTTTTAACATATTATTTTGTATATCTCTGCTTCTGAAACATATTTTAATGAACCTTTGCTCTTAAAAAGATCTACCTTTAAAAACTTTAATAAATAAAACATTAAAGGTAAAATATTAAGCTGAGAATTACACAGCCAGATAACTGAGTATCATACCTAGGTAATTACAACTTCCTCTATGGGTCTAGTTAATAGAAAATCATCTAATTTAATGTCATCTCTTATCTGACTGTTATTGCATTTGAGGTAATCTGAAGAAATCACAGGTGTGCATTTATGTGATGGGACTCAAGAGTTAGTATTCCCATTACCAGGTATTACACTGAGTGCTTTGAATATAATGATTACTCTCATACATCCAGACCAGGGAATACATTACCTTTCTGATCAAAATAATTGCACATGTTGGTCCAATATGTTATACTCATTATGCAGAATGTGCTATTAGTTGTGCAGTTTATTTATTTATTTTCTGCATGAGGAAGATATTTGTCAACTGTAGAGTGAACAGAGAACAATGTAATTTAAAATTCTAAATCAATAATTGAATGTTTATTGTTATTATTACACATGTTTTTGACATGTTTTTGGTCAGTGAGAAAGTAATGTATAAAGACTTGTCTGCTAAAATGAATGACTTTTACATATCAGATCACACAAGTATCTCTCTCTCAATTTAAATTAAGGATTAGAGCTACAAATCATGTAATATCCCCCCCCCCCTCAAATATCTAGCAAATAATATTGAGTTTCAAAATTGGATGCAGGGAAAATGGAAGGACTTTATTATGTATTATGTTTAATCGGTCATATATAGAAAAAATATAAATATTTTGGGAAACAGCCAAAGCCTTCTATAGGGGAGGGATAAAAGCATGGTTGATTAAAAGAAGTAAAAAAAAAGGAAAGCCAAGGAACTACAGCTGTCTAATGCCTTGAGAAATAGTTATAGGAAATATATCGATAACCCTATAAAAAATAGTGGGATAAATACCAGGAAAGAAAGGTAAAAAGAAATATTTTCTTAAATCAAAATTTACAGATCCAAGAGCTTAAACAGAAAGCGTCTTTCCTTAATTTTAATGGTAAAACTATGAAGTGGTTAGGAAGTACCGTACTAATAAAAAAAGAACAATTATAAATGCAATAACGGCTGAGGGTAACAGGAGAACTAATGCAGTTGAAATTAAATAAATATTTTATAAATATTTTCAAAAAATATATGCGAAACAAAATGTGGATGTAAATAATAGAGACATTTTCTGGAAGGGAATCCAAACCCCTAAGTAAGAGAAGGAGATGCTGGATAAATTAAACATTGCTATTACATGTGAGAAAATTTTAAATGCGATTAATGCAGCGTCAGTAAATACGGCACCAGGGCCGGACCAAATTCCTATTGAATTTTATAAATCTTTAAAAGATCAGATTGCCCTACTGTTGCAGAAACCTTTTAATAGATATTATATTCAAAATAACATGTCATCCCCGTACTTTACTGCATCAATTACCAACCTAATAATTAAAAAAGACAATGATCCAGAGGCTGTAGAGTCATATAGGCCCATTTTTTTACTTAATAGTGACTACAAATTACTTACTTCTATATTGGCAACAAGATTAAAATCAGTAATGGATCCTCTAATACATCAAGATCAAGCGGGGTTCATGCAAGGCAGGAATTCCACTAGAAATATAAGATGCTTGTTAGTTTTATTTGAAAATAGTGGGCTTAAGACACATAATCAGAAGGTGGATAAAGAAGCAGCCATTATTACCATAGACGCTGAAAAGGCCTTTGATTAAATTTTGTGGGATCATCTCTATATTGCGATAGAAAAATTTAGTATTTCGGGTCACTTTAGCAACTTTATAAAACTGATTTATAATGAACCTATTTCTACCTTACTTATAAATGGATCCTTGTCGGATAAGTTAAAGATAGCTATGACGACTAGGCAAGGTTGTCCTATTTCCCCGCTATTGTTTAACTTATGTATTGAACCTTTAGCAATCTGTTTAAGGAAAGAGTTAGAAGGTATTGCAATTGGTAAACAGAAAGCTGTGTTATCCTAGTATGCTGACGACTTATTGATATTTATTAGGAATTCATGAAAAAATATACCAATCTTATTAAAAATTATTAATACCTTGAGCTCATTTTCTGGGTATAAAAGCAATATATTTAAATTGGAGATATTATGGTTAAATAAAGGGGAGGACAGTATAGAATCTACCCCCTTCAAGGAAGCTGTGGATTATATCAAATATCTAGGGATATACATAAGTAGGAATCCACTAGCTTGGTATTAAATTAATTATGGTAAACTCTGGAAATCTATATCAGTTAAATTAAACAAATGGACAAAATTCCCGTTATCAATTTCCGCAAAGGTACACTTGATTAAAATGATAATATTGCTGAAGGTATTGTTTCTTTCCCAAAATATTCTTATCCTTTTACGAGAGAAAGACATCAGAAATTTCCATATCCAATGCTCAAAATTTTTAGGGGATGGCAAAAAAACAAGATACACTTCACAACTTAATGCAGAATAAAGAGACTGGAGGGCTAGGGTTACCCAATCTAAAAATCTATAATTGTTCTTGTTTGTGCAAAGTGGCTAGCGATTGGATAACAGAAACATTTTTAGTATCCCATTTGCATATATAAATAGAATTTGCCCCAGCGACACCAGCTGGGCATCTACATCTTGCAGAAAAAGATATCCCGAAACCAGTAAAAGATAGGAAAACAATTTTTAATATTATTAGAGCTTGGAATAAACTAAACAAAGAATTACAGATAGATCATCATCTCTCCGAATATCTTCCAATCTGGGTAATCATTCATTTGCTGCGAGTTTAGTCACGAATGTTTTTAAAAAATGGAAACTAAAAGGTTTAACATATATATATTTCAATTAGAGGATTTTAACCTGAGGGCAATTAAAACCTTCTCCCACTTAAGACAAGAGTTTGACCTATTAGAGAAAGATTTCTTTGCTTACCTGCAGATTAGACAGTATTATTTTTCCATAATAGAGAAATATGGGAACGATTGGGCCTTGGGAGAGATAGATCATGGGATAAGACTGTATAGAGCTGGTCTGAAAACAATATCTGGTATATTATGGTAATGGAGAAAAAAGGCAAAGAAAATTGAGATGTAATATATAAAAAATGGAGAAAAGAATTTACCAAGATCTCAATGGGAAAATTTGAACAGTCCTTTAAACTAGTACAAAAATGTGTTAAAGCACAGGGTTTTAGAGAATCTCACATGCGAGTGATAAATCAATCTCACATATCACCAGATAACTAAATGGTAACCTACGGAAATAATATGTTGCACTAGATGCTCGTACCCCTGCACAGATCTCATGCATTGCCTTTGGGCTTGTACCAAGGTAAGGAAATTTTGGGCAAAAATTCATTACTGGCTGAATAGATTTTTGGATAGGCCAGTAAGCTTAAGGTCTTTAGATATCATCTTTTGCATGATAAATCTTTTCCAAAGGAGAATAATAGTTTAATTAATACAGCTGTCTTGATTGGTAGAAATATCATCTTCAGTTCATGGAAATCTAAAGCTAGCCCAAGCATAAACAATTTAAAAAAAAAATTCTACTCCAGATTAGTCTTAAACAATTTGAGCCAAACCGAAGTTTGGAAATTTTTGTTAAAAAATTATTTAAGAAATGGTTAAAGGTAATACTATCATTCACAGAGGACATTCAGATAACATGCTCATTTAAAAATTCAGACTATTTTTGTATGTCAGTGTTGACAAGAGAATTTCCAGCTTTCTGGCTATAATAAACTTAATCTGGTCATGCCTCTGAGAGTCTGGAGGGGAGTGGAGTCAGGTTTAGTCCCCCCCCCCTTTTTGTTTTGTTTAGTTTTGTTTTGTTATATTTTGTGCTTTTCTGGCTTGTTTTATGTTTTTGCTATAATGCCTTAATATGGAAAAAGGAAGAAATGGGAAAAAAATCATCCAATTCATGGTCAAGATTTAATTATATGACAGGTAGAAGGGTATTCTGTTAATTTGTATTAATATAATGGAGCATTGAAAATTCGAGAGGATATTGGTCTTGGTTGTTATAGATGTTAAATAGTTTGATGTTAATTAATAACAATTGTCATATTTTTTCTGTTAGTTTGTCATAAAAATTGTGCCATGAATTGGTTTATAAATAAAAATAAATAAATAATAATAATAATTGGATGATTTAGTTTTTAAGGAAGCTGTAAGCAACACTCACATAATTGTACTAAAAGGGCACATGATAGTTGTGTGTTTAGTAGAGCAAACTATTACTACAATCTAATTAAAGGTCAAAGATTTTGAAATGCTTTGGCTGCTCATTCGCATGTATGAAGTGCTTTGTGTGTCAGCCTGTGACCTACTGCTCATTCACATGTATGAAGTGCTTTGTGTGTC
>CAJPDP010476356.1:0-11704 GCA_905336975.1 Bombina variegata variegata
CATGGTGCTGAACCAAAAAATAGCTTAGATGCCTTCTTTTTCAAATAAAGAAAGCAAGAGAACGAAGAGAAATTGATAATAGGAGTAAATTAGAAAGGTGTTTAAAATTGCATGCTCTATCTGAATAATGAAAGAAAAAATTTGGTTTCAGTGTCCCTTTAAAATAAAATGTGCAGGTGATGCCTAGGATAAAAGGGAAAACCGCTGCAAGATACATAAGGGTCCCTTCGCCATAGCATGCCTGATGTACCGACTATTGCACTTTCCTTCCTAGTAAGCACCTAATGGTGTACATTTTTTATTGTTATTTTTTTTCACAACAGGATTTGTTTTCTTCAGTTATTTTCAGTAGCTATAACTTATTGAAAAGATGTACAAATAATAAGTCAGCCATTTTTAAGACTCAGGTGTAATATTTGTCTGGTATACATAAAAGACTTTGGCATTATTATTTCTGATTATATAAATGGACATGATACCCAAATGTTGAAGCATTTGAAAGTGATGCAGTATATCTGTAAAAAGCTGAAATATCACCTGAACATCTTTACGTAAAAAAGGAACCTAAAAATTTCCTCAGTAGCCACTTCCCATTGTAAAGAGACTTTAAGCAGCCAATGACGATGTTAGTCCCAGGACTTGCAAGGGAGCGTGCATCTGGCATGTGCAGGCGCAGTCATGTTATTTCCCTAATTAATTTAAGGAAGTTCATTATTAAATCTTGTAAGATTTCAGTGAAATCTCATAAGATCATAGTAAAGCCAAGCATGACCTCAGCATTGCTGATTGGCTACTGTTTTTTATTCTTCAACCTGCAGCTGAACAGTAGCTGAAGTATAACTGTTCACATAACAAAACAAAGATGGAGAATATTTCCAGCATAAAAATCTCATATACTCAATCGGATAATAGGAAACTCAATGCCACATACATTTGTAGAAGGCTGCAGTAATATCCAAGAAAGGACAAGCAGAAATAGGACCAGCGATATAAACAGTTACAAAATATAGCTGTACACTATATATTTTCACCACAACTCCCGTATCCAAGCGCAGTCCCGGCATCCACTGTGGAAGAGTAGGGGACAAAAACTTACCCTTCTGCCGGATTCAGCTCTCCATCACGAACTTCCCAGTTGCTTAGACTCTTTAGAGTTGTATGCGCAGCGTGTGAACCAGAGCTTCGGTGTGGAAACCAACTCACACAGTCCGCTGCTTCCTCTCAGGTCAAGCTTGCTTCCGGGTATGGCGTGTGACGTCATGCAGGGGTATGTGGAGAGGTGTGTAGCTCCTGGCCAATGAGTTTCTCCATTCAGAAAGACCTTTTCTTAGGTATTGCTGAACAGCCGCACGGCTGTCGAGTTTGAGGACACAAAACAGGATTCAACTGAAGTATGGGACTCCTTGTAGTCCCGGTATAGTATAAGCACCAAAGAAGAGAGTAGAATCCGTGAAGGTAAAAAATCTATTTTCTTTATTCATTTAAATAGGATAAAAATCCATGACACCCACACAAGAACAGAGAATGCAGGCTGGTCTGACTAGTTTAGGCGTAGTGCCGTAATCATAAACCTGCTACACACTGATAGGTAAACAATTTAAAAAGGGTACTCTGCACAGTTATTGGTTGATTGAATAGGAGGAAAGAACCTGACATTTAACCCCCAGCTGTCTAGGTCAATATTTATCTCTAACAGTATTATTATTAAAAGAGAATAAAGAAAATAGATTTTTTACCTTCACGGATCCTGTTTAAATGAATAAAGAATATGAATTTTTAACCTTCACGGATTCTACTCTCTTCTTTGGTGCTTATGTTCACAGAGCACTTACTATTGTGAGCTGAAGAAATTTTGAGGTAGAAATGTTCATGTGATATTTTCTTGACAGCTTTTTACAGATAAGCTGCATCACTTGTGATTTAGCATATGGGTATTATGTCCCTATAAATGTAGAGAATGAAGGAATGCAGCAGGAAAAGCCAGCAGGAGAATAATGCTGATCTATTAGCAAAAGAAAAAAAAAAGGAAGATGCTTATTGTACTTTACAAATCACTACACAGACTGTACCATAAATAACACATACAATTTATGGAAAGCTTTTTGCTGCCCTAGGTAATGGAAAATATGCTTCTAATAAAAAAAAACATTCCCAATGATTTCAGCTCAGTTTCACCAAATATATTACTCAGAAATGGTGACCAGGGATTAATGGAGGCATTGTGCACCCTAACTAGGAATCATGGCTTTGTAGTAAAATCAATACATAAAAGACTTTTAGAGTCTAGCAATTGAAAGCAACCAGTCACACCCTTTAAAATGTCTTGCCCCAAACCATGATGCACTAGGCACAGGCCTGGGTTTAAATACGCCACAGTATTTAAAGCAAAAATACATTTTAACAAGCTCTCCCTCAGTAACACTTATATTGCCATAAAACCACATCAACTAACCCTTCAGAACCACCACCAAAATTAATATTTAACTGGTAAACCAAGCAATTTAATTAACCTGTATCCCACAAGACTTCCCACACCATTAACCATCAACTGCTATTCCTCACTATAAACATACCCTTCAACCAAGGTACCCACACAAGAAGTCTTAAGGAAACCACACCCCTCTGTAGGGTTTTTTGTTTAATTCATGAAGCCATGGACCATAAACTTCATTTTTTTATAGGTAGACTCTGAGTTTCTGCTCTGAGGTCCCACAAAGTGCTGCTTATTTAACACATTTTGTTTTTAGGGAGCTTCGATTAAAGCTTCTGATTGGTTAAAAATTTAATGTAAATAATTTAAGGATTTAGCAAATTAGCTTATACCTGCCTTGACATCAGCTGCCGACCAACATAATGAGAAAGCTATGCCAGGCCAACCACCTTGCAAATAACTGTAATATTATGATTTTAAACAACCCCATAAAATGTATAGGGAGTTACCATGGATACATATTATAGCACCATAACTTTTGGCACTGGTCAGATGTTAACAGAACCAATACATGTATAGGTAGTTACCATCTGCAAGACTGAGATCATGTTCCAAAAAAAGCTATAAATATCCTAGAAAGTAAGCAGAATGCAGTAGGTTTATACAGTATAATCAATTTAAAAAGTACTTATTTACTGAGGGCAATTTTCTAGCAAAATGATATGGACATATATAGTACAGAAATTCAATAATTCCTGAAATACGCATATACTGTAACTTCCCTAAGGATTAATTGAGCCAACACTAAAGATAGCAGTATACTGTATGTTTCAATAGGTGAGTAAACACAGAGTATTATTGACAGCACAACATTGAGAGATTCATCATTTCTAAGAGCGAAGTATAATAATGATGAATAAGGGTTCTTAAAAAACTAATAGCAAATCTAATACATGAAGGAAAACATTCATTTGGTACATGTTGGTCTTCACTACAAGTATTTTCTTCCAGTCATTCATTCTTCATTATGAGCATAAGCACTCGTCCTACAAACTATGCTAACTAGCCAGGAGGTGGCACTGCTTATACACGCATTGTTAAAGACAGTGTCACACAAGCAGACTAAATGCATGCTGTCAATGCTTAGCTGGTAGAAAAAGCAATCTGTTAAGCAGTACGTACACACACAAATTTCCAGGCTATAGACAATGTTCCATTATTGGTGCATAGAAATTAGCAGTATGAACAGACTATTTGTTTTACAATGTTTAAATGCAGAGGACAGGGATTGAATGTTCATGAAACAAGACAGAGGTATTTGTAAACCATATCTAAGGTATAGAGGGTTTGTCATTAAAGTTTCACCCAGATCTGATATGATAATGTTGTATGCTTCATTACTTTTAGTAACAAGTGGTCCTCAGTGACAAATACAAATGCAGCAGATTAAATATAAATACAGATAAATGACAACTTCGATCAGGTGCAAGAGTGTTTGGCTATCAAGGTGAAGACACAGTTTGACGTGCCCTCAACCTTACCCACAATGCTTCAGTGGTGGCAGTGTAACAAGGTGCACACAGAATGTATAATTATAACAAATAGATTGGTGGGTGTCATTTAATTAAAGGTAACAGAGGAATCTATCAAAATTGCTTAATCGCAAATACATATTTTGATTTAGTTGGATGAAGATCACTGGCCTTCTTAATAAGCACAGTCTCTTGAGTTTCTAGATCTAAAAGTAAAACTGAAAAGTACACAAAGAAACTCTATATAGGGCATATTGTCTAACAAAGCTGTTTTACACAGTATAAAACATATTTCGTTCTCCTTACTCGTCCTCAAAAGTTATGAGGTATAGTATGTGCTCACTCCAACTCTTGGAATCTGCTCCATCCATTTGCGTGAAAGTGCCAGAAGTCGCTACAGAAGTTCAACAATAGTCTGTCTGCAACAATCCACTTAGCCCTAGTGGTAAGACAATGTCATTCTAGGTCCCAAGAGATATGCTGGGGACAATGTGTAAACAACTCCTGTACAAGCAAACAACAGCCAACACTTCAGACACACTATTTTATGTGGGATTCTGGGAGTTAGAGAGTGAACTCATACAAGACCTTAGAACATTTTAGGATTTTTTTTTTGCCCCTAAGAGGAACAAAATACTGCACTATATGGAGTTTCTTTGTGCACTTTTATATTAGAACATTCTCCTCAGTGGTTACCAGGATCTCAATGGAGAAGAAGCGTCTAATGGATAAGTAACAATATTTAAAGATTAGGAGAGAGCCCCATTTGCTTTTTTGGTACAATATATTCAAGTGCAAGTTCACAGAAAGCTGATTGTTCCTAATACTTTTGGTTGTTATTTGTATTGAATTATTAGTTGCATAGTGTTTTTTAAACTTTTTCAATGTGCAGTTTTTATTCATCTTACTATTTTTGAATTTATATAGCAGAAATCTGCCACCCATCCTCCTCTCATGTGACTAATTTCATCTAAAAAACAACAAAGATTACAAGTCGCGTGGCAAATCTATTATTTGCAGTTGCAAAAACACTGTGCACATTATGGCTTTTTCGCATTTGGGGTTGCGCTAGTATTACAAGTTGCAAAATAACTTATTTTGCGTGCACGTCAAGCCGCGTAATCCAAAAAGCCAAATCGCGTGCGCATTCTCCTAGAAAAGTGTACATGAAAATGCCACTATTTTATATTGCAAGAATGTTTTCTTAACGGAATATGTTCTATTTATTTCTAAATAAATATTTCTCTATATATGTGATGATTGTTGGACAGATATATCTATTTATAGCAAGATATTTATATGAATATATAAATGTCTAGATATTTCGAGATCTATATGCGAATACCTCTTTGAAAATACATCTGAGATATTGTTTAATGTGCATAAGACTGTAATGTGAAATATTTTCATTATCTCCATAGTTAAACATATCTCTTTACATATAAATCCATGTTACTCTATGAATGTGTATGTATGTCAATGTAAAATCCCTTCATCAGCTTCTTTTTTTTTGTAACACCCGAGATCTCCTGTCTTTTAGCCCTTTTGTGTGCTATACATTTTTAAAATAATTTAATATAAGTGTAACTGTACTTTGTAATGTATTTTGTAAGTGTTTCGTGAAACTTTTATGTTGCGGAAAACTTAACTACAGCTCTTCGAGCACGGAAAGGATTGTTGTGTAAAAGGCGATTGTGCGGGAAATCGCAATTTTTCAAGACTTGTAATATCTGCGCAATGGAAACTGATTGCGAAAAGACCATATTGCACGCGGAAAACTCATACCACGCGACTTGTAACCTTGCCCAAACTGTTTTTCAATGTGGCACCCCCCATGCACAGGCACCCTAGGGCAACTGCCTGGTTTGCCCCAATCATATTCTTTACAATATTTATAAAACAAACAAAAAAACAACAACATAGGGCACCTAATAGCACATTAAATTATTTTAATGACAAAACAATGCATTCCAGACCCAAAAAAGGTACTTACAATCTGATGACACATATTGCACAGGTGTATTTTCGGTAAGCTGAAATCTCAAGAGCTGTCCAGATTTAGAACAAATCCCTATTGTATTTTTATACAACTTAAATTGTTAAAGGGACATGAAACCCAATTTTTTTTCATGATTTAGATAGAACACACCATTTTAAACAACTTTCCAGTTTACTTCTATTATCAAATTGGCTTCATTATTTTGGTATCATTTGTTGAAGGAGCAGCAATGCACTACTGGTTTCTAACTGAACACATGGGTGAGCGATGACAATCGGTATATATATATGCAGCCAACAATCAGCAGCTAGAACTTAGGTTCTTTGCTACTCCTGAGCTTACCTAGATAAACCTTTCAGCAAAGGATAACAAAAGAAGGAAGCAAATTAAATAATAGAAGTAAATTGGAAAGTTGCTTAAAACAACATTCTCTTTTAGAATCATGAAATAAAATATTTGGGTTTCATGTCCCTTTAACCTGATTGTTTGTAAAGGTTACCCTATTTATGGTACAAGTATTTTTTCTTTTAACCAGAGGCATGTCATGCTGTGCACCAATGAACAAAGACTGATAGCTTGTCATGTAGAACTTTATCTCTTGGTTCACACTCTTTCAGTCAACTTTTGGTTTGTCATGACAAAAACATATGTATATCTGTACAATAATTTGGAAAATAAGCAGCCTAGCCCAGAAGTACCATATCTAAACAAGAGTAGCAGCTAACCATATACACTTCAGCTACCTTTTAGTGTTGAAAACCTTACATGGTTTAGTGGAACACTTTTAAATTGAATGTAGAGTTTAATGAATAAGTGCCTGGTATCTAAAACTAATCTTAAAACAGGGGCACTTTGATTCATTAAACTTTACAATGAAGCTTCTTTTTTTAAAATACTTACCTTTTCTTTATGGAAAACAGACTGGCGATCCTCTGCCTACTGATCCTGCTGTAGTTAGCAGATCGATGACGAATCCGACTTCCTCCAATCGCTGCGTTGCCCCACAAGTTGGACGCCAAAGGGGGCACGCAGTGATTGGAGGAAGCCGGATTCGTCATCTCTGTGCTAACTACAGCAGGAGCTGCAAGCGGAGGATCGCCGGTCTGCTTTCTATAAAGAAAGGTAAGTATTTAAAAAAAGAAGCTTCAATGTAAAGTTTAATGAATGAAAGTGCCCCTGTTTTTAAGAGCATTTCTAGATACCACTTATTCATTAAACTTTACATTCACTTTAAGTAACACCCAGTTTTCTAACTTTTTCAATGCCCTTTAACATCTAATAAATGTGAACATTAGAGACCAGAACTAAACAAAATGAATAGTACCTCAATTCACCAAACACAACATTTCAGTGCGAAGCATTTCCTGAAATAGCCATTTCCAAAATAAGTAGTTTGTGTGGGTTTTCATAAATATTTTACATCTAAGTGAAGGTTATAGGGATTCCAACAGCCGTCCAAAGATGTAATTAAGCAATGGAAAGATTATTATTATTGCTGCTCACTTACCTGGCCGGGATGCAAAGTAACCACATGAGGACAAGCTCTAGAGAACAAAGGGAAGCGAGTGCTGTCGGGATTTACTATGTTTACTTTACTGAAAATACTTGATTCCTCATAGGGTATCCTGGTTGGGTAGAGATGAGCAGTGTTTTCTGGTGGGAAGAGGTACCAAGTTTTTCTAAAACAAAACATAAGAAGAGTTGATGACCTAGGTTTCCTGAAAATACTTTACCCAACATTACTACAAAAAAGATTTGCTGCAAGGTTCCAATACTATACAATTACTGGAGTCAATAAATAAGGGAAATACAATCAACCTTAAAGGGACAGTCTACATGAAAAATGTTTTTGTTTAAAAAGATAGATAATCCCTTTATTACCCATTGCCCAGTTTTGCATAACCGACACTGTTATATTAATACACTTTTTACCTCTGTGATTACCTTGTATCAATAGATAATCGATAAATAGCCCTGAGATAAGGGGTGTGTCTGCAGAGGCTTAGATACAAGGTAATCACAGAGGTAAAAAGTGTATTAATATAACAGTGTTGGTTATGTAAAGCTGGGGAATGGGTAATAAAGGGAATATCTAGCTTTTTAAACAATAACAATTCTGGTGTAGACTGTCCCTTTAAATGCCGGAGGACCGTCAAAACCTCTCCGGGCCTATCCTGGGTCCAGAAATTTAGTGCGGGACCGATATTGTGCCCCAGTCCGCCGCTTCTTAAAAGGGATCAAGTCGGTTTTTTAGTATGTTGTCGGCAATTTGATGAGGCACCTAGGGATACAACTTTTTTGGGGGTAAAACCTTCTGGGAGGAATGGGGGACCAGATTTGAAGTGTCCCCCATTCTCCCAGAATGTTTCTTATAAGGCCTCTTCATGCGATTCCATGTAAGAGCTGATTACGTGATCGGGTGCCGGTTTAGCAAGAGTTTCTGACTATATTTCTATGAACTGCATGTAGTTTCAGCTTGTCCTGTGTGGTTCCTTAGCTAAGTTTCTGCTGTCTTTGCTATCAGGTATCGGCTATACCCCACAGAGCTCTGTCTTTATGTGTCCATCTCGGTGCTCCACCACACTCTGGCCCTAGGTATGCTTTTTAACAAGGAAACAAAATAATAGAAATAAATTGAAAAGACTCAACTTGCATACTCTATCTGAACCATTGAAGTTTAATTTTGACTTTCTTGTACTTTAAATAAACAATTGAAGGTGGATGTTAAAAAACAGAGAGAAATAACATAATTCTTATGGCCCAACGCATAGTAACCATACTACTTAGTTAAACTTATTCAGTATTTAACAACATCTTTATGATATACTTACTTAAACAGATGTAAACACTACCTAGAACAAGTCAATCTATTGTACACCTAACTTATAGGGCTAGATTTATCGAGTTGAGGTGGACAGGGGCACATATAGGCGCCCCTGTCCACCGCATCTCGCCTCTGGCAGGGCGAATTTCCCTGGAGGAATTTACCATTGCACACGAGCGCTATTTTGCGGTCGCGTGCAATCCAGCCCCCTGCCCGCGCACAGCCAATCACGCGCGGGCAGGAGCTGTCTATCTCCCCGTTTGGACTAGACCGCAGAGATTGAATTTTGCCACCTTAGAGGTGGCAAAAGGTTAGGAAATCAGCGTTCTAGTGACCACTGCTTGTTAAATACGGCGAGCAGGTTCTCTTGTGAGAACCTGCAGCCGTAGGGGCTCAAAGGCTGGTGAAACCCTTTGATAAATCGACCCCATAGCTTTGTTTCTTATGGGTGACTGCTATATTTTTACCTTTTATTATGTTTAGCTTGCAAATAATATATAGAACAGATGTTAGTGTATACAGATTAGTAGTTTTAAGTTCTCTCTCTAGGTTAACTAAAATACATTGTGAAATAAGGATTACTTATTAGTTATTAGCTATACAAAAATTAAAGGGCCATGATACACAAATGTTTAAACACTTGAAAACTTGAAAATGATGCAGCATAGCTATAAAAAGATGACTAGAAAATATCACGTGAACATCTTTATGTAAAAAAGAAATATATTGTACCTCAAAATGTCCTAAGTATTCAAACCCCATTGCAAAGGACTTTAAGCAGCAAATCAGTATGTCTGTCCCGGGACAGGCAAGGGAGTGAGCCTCGTGCACACTCATGTTATAATTTCCCTATTCAGTTTAGGAAGTTTGCTATGAAATCTCATGAGAGTTAAGTCAAATCTCATGAGATCACAGTAAAAGAGTTCATGACCACTTATTTTGTTTTACCTGCAGCTGAACAGCAGCTGAAGTATAACTTTTTACACAGCAATTACTCTGGTGACCTGAGGAAATATTGAGGTAAAATATCTTCCTTTTTTACATAGAGATGCTCAGCTTTTTACAGTTATACTGCATTACTTTCAAGTGATTTAGCATATGAGTATTATGTCCCTTTAAGTGAGATTGTGCAGTTAACATTTATTATGAGGCCAGGTCAGGGGCGTATTTTGGCCTTGGCAAACAAGGCACTTGCCTAGGGCAGCAGATTGGGAGGGGCAGCACTTTTTTGTGGCAATATTTGTAAAAAGCTATTGATATTTTGCCCAAAGAGCTTACATTCTAGGGGGTATAATAAGAGACTGCCCATGAAGCTTACAGTTTAGAGGTTTCTTTGAATCTTTATTTTATTCAGCTAGTTATTACCTTTAGTTCTGTTGGCTTTCAGCACTTAGTATTGTATCTGAGGAAGTATTGTTTCAAGAAATCTGTGTTTGGGTTTATTTTGTAATATATAGCAGCAATAGATAGATGTGTGTGAGTGTATGTGTCCTTAGGGCAGCACAAAACCTAAATACGCCACGGGGTCAGGTTTATTTTTAAATCTCTGTTACAAACAATACTCTAGTACTAGCTGAAAGACAGACATTCCTTTTATGCTATAAATCCCTGTATGCTATTAATCCCTAAATTAACTTCTTTTTTTTTCATTTACTTATTTATTTTTCAGAAAACTAACTTTATTAGAAATCCAGATGTCACTGGATATATTAATGGTAGATATCTATATGTAAAAGTAAAACTGAAACTACCCCTGTTGTGTTGTGTAGCACATATGTCCTTAAAGGGATATAAGACAAATTGAAATGCAGATGGTTTGCATTCAAACTCTGGCTTATATCTCTGGGCTATAACTAATATACCAATGTAAGACAAGTAATTTCTGGATTACAAGTGCTTTCACTTGAACGGTGTCAGGTGTCAGGTTAGCGTACAAGAAGTATTAGTTAACTTACGGAGCATTATGTAAATATTAGATATTGGATATTGAATAAAAAAAATATAATTAAACATACTGTAATTTTTTTTTAAAACTTTTATTTATAACCAACAAAGGGTACATTAATATACAACGTATCAACAACATACCTCGCAGGGCATGACATGAAAGCGTAGGCAGGAAATTGACGAGACAATAAAATGTAACCATGTCCATTGTCAGATATATAAAAAAATATAAAATATAAGAGTCACAAATGTAATGAAGATGCTGGGAGTTTTCCTCGGACTGAATAACAGTCCAGGGTAATTGTATGTACCACAATGTTGGGATTTTATTATTTTATGTACTAACCTTAACTAACTATAATTAAACTAAACAAATATTACAAATTATAAAATTATAAAACATAAAAATAAAAAAATAAAAAACCAAACATAAACCCTAAAAGGCAAGCAAAATGAAATTATATATTATAGCCAATTTTATAGAAAGGTGAATTTGGGACTGAGTACGTATGGCCGGCAGTGCACATATTTTCAAATCCTAAAACAAATTGAGCCTGTGGCTTTGAGTGATGAGAGTCTGATGTAAAGTATTTGATCCTAATATACTCAATGCAGGTACACAATCTAGCAGAATACTTGTTGTCGCAGGGGAATAGAATAGTTAATAGTTAACAATTAATAATTGGCCCTTTAACCTTCATCTAATCCAAATATCTGCATCACAAGCATCTACCTACTGTGAGGGAGAAGGGGTTAAGACATAAAGCCAGTGTGCTGGGTCCCAGAAGTAGAGAGTTAACTCTATATACAAAATTGAGTCTCAAATAACCTTAGGTAGTGCAGAGGCAATAGTCATTAATCTAGATATCTGGTACGTATGGTCATAGACTAGTCTCCACTATGATATAATCTAAGGCAACCTAATGTGACAGCTGTAATTACTATCCCCCTGTACAAGTACAAAAAAAGAC
>CAJPDP010477147.1:0-13045 GCA_905336975.1 Bombina variegata variegata
AGATGACCTCTAACCTCTGCAGAAGGCAGTAATCACTTCCAGAAGTCTGAGAGAAGAACCCCCCACACTGTGACATACACCCCTCTACTTCCTTCTTCAGGTAGTTAGTACATAGCCAAATACAAATCTATTTAGAGAGAAAAGAGAACGGGGAACATCTCTCTGAGACACATAGACCTGAATCAAAAATGTGTGCCAAGCAGTGTGGGCCTTTGCATGGCAATTTATTGAGCTGCATATATCCGTTGCTGCTTATACTATTTAAAGGGACATAAACCCCAAAATGTTCTTTCGTGATTCATATTGAGTATACGATTCTAAACAACTTTCCAATTTACTTCTATTATCAAATTTTCTTTCATTTCTTGTTATTCTCTGTTGAAAAGCAGGAAAGCAAGCTCAGGAGTGTGCACGCGTCTGCAGCACTATATGACATCAATTTTGCAACAATGTAATACATAAGCAAGAGCACTAGATGGCACTACTATTTCCTGTAATGTAGTACTCCAAACACGTGCACATTATCTAGATATATTAAACAAAGAATAACAAGAGAATGAAGCAAATTTGATAGTCAAAGCAAATTGGAAACATTTTTAAAAGTGTATTCTCTATTTCACTGGTTTTCAAACCTCCCCAACAGGACAGATTTTCAGGATGAGAGCAGATAAAATAACCATGTTTGCTAGTCAGATAATTATTTGAAAGAAATATTTTAAGTTTCATGTCCCTTTAAGAACCATGTAAGTGCTAGTGGATCTGCACCAATGCTGATACATATAAAGGCAATATATGTGTACATGCTGCCTATAGAACGTTATACCAAATGCTGCTTGCTCTGAAGCAAATTCTTTAAACTAGAATATGTAGTGAAGGTATACAAGGGAGACCATGAGGCTATTTCACAGAGATATCATGTAGACAAGCTCAGAAATCAACATACAATAAATAAAATAGGCCTGGACCTTTAAAAATACAGCTTGCTCATAAACGTTCACTCCTAATGTAATCCAGAAGGATTAGATCTCTGTCCAGTGTTTACAAGACTGGAAATAAAATTGAAATATTACTTCTTCATTTTTGATGATGCAGAAGTGACATAAAAAAAAGCTGTAAATTGATGATATCTGCACTGGAAATTGGTTGTCAGTTACTATGGTGTTAAAGATGTGACACAAACACTGTAAAACTAAAGCACAAAATTAATATAATTTATTATGATAGAAATTTAATTTAAGCAGCAAAAGATTTTTGAAGGCAAATCTAAAGTAAGTTTAAGCTTCAAAAAATTGTGTTTTATTTCTATTTTACAATATTCCTCGCTCTCATCTTTCTGTTTCTCTGCAAGTGCACAGAGAAACAACAGGAGCATAACAATATTTAAGCCCCCAAATTATGCAGTAAAAACTAGTGAATGTTGTTAGTAAAAGTGCTATGTCCCCAACCTTCAAGTACATTTCACAGAAAGGCTTTTAAAAAAGGCCTATATAGATGTTTGCTGTTATTACGGTTACAACTTCAAGTCTTTTTTAGATTGAAATTAACTTTGATTTTACTGAATTTGACTAAGAACAAAGGAAATATGGTGTTTCAAGTAGAAAGACAATTGTAGCTCCAAATATACAGTGTACAGCAGTTTTATTCCTTAGACTGCAAGCTATATCTTTGAAATCTTATAGTCCTACTGGAACCACATTCTCCAATATGACACTGCTGACTACAAAGGTTCACTGTAAATTAAGGAGTAGCTTATGCACCATCTTTAGAGAAATTAGTGAAAGGTAGAAGGGGTTATTATAAATAATATGTGTGCAAGCAAAGCTATGAAGGAAAGATACAATTCAGGTTGGGTAGGCTTTATAGAGGGGTGTGTCTAGTTCTTAGATCTTACAACACATTCTTAGGGTTCTAATTACCACGGGCCAGAAAGACAGGGGTGGACATCTCTGCCCCTGTCTGACCAGCATTGCAGCTAGTGGGAAGCAATACAATACCTGCATTTAACATTGCACATTTCGCTTCTGTACAATGCTGCCCCCTGTTCTCTCAGCCAATCATGTGCGAGCAGGGGCTGTCAATCTTCCCGGTTGGAGAAGTCCCGGGGGGGGGGGGGGATTGAGGAACACCACTTTACAGTTGATCTAGTGGATTAAGAAACAGCGGTCTGATGACCACTGCTTCTTAACTCAAGGCTGCAGGTTCATTCATGCAAGCCTATAGCTGATGGCAGTCTAAAACTGATATTGCAGCTTCTTAAATCGAGTGCTTAGTCTTCCTATTGATTTTTTAACTCTTCCTAGATGTTCATTCTATAATCAACATTTTCAACACATCAAATAAGTGACATTTAAGCTTCCACTGTTTTCCTCACTCTACGTATCACCTGTTATTTCCCACAATTCCCTCTCCATAATCCAGGCCATATAAACAACTAATAAAGGAATAAAGTTCATCCTGTTAAGATATCCAGCTTTCGTTGGGTGCCTTTCAATGACTTGTCCATTGACATTCTTTATTTTGTCAGTTTTGCATAGAAGCAGTGAATTCAGAATTTCATTTTGTTCACTTAAATGGCAAATAAGATTAGGCAATTATTGAAAAGTAACCTGATCCGTATTTCATTGGCTTCTTCAGTAAACATAGATTATTCTATAATACTGCACTGCCTGTTATTGTCTATCCTCCTCTACTCCCTTCCCATTGTGATCTCATCTGGCCGTACATTCAATGGGGCCTATCTATCAAGCTCAGAAAGGAGCTTGACGGCTCGCCAGAAACAGCAGTTATGAAGCAGCGGTCACAATCGCCACAATTCAACCCGATCGAGTACGATCGGGTTGACTGACACCCCCTGCAGGTCCGCAAGACCTTTGTTTAATAGGGGCCAATGTGTCTTTCCTAAAATGTATCCTAAATTTGTTGGAGATGTGAAAGCAATATAGGAGATATGGAACATATTTGGTGGAATTGCCAGAAATTAATAACATTTTGGAAGGAAATTGCATTAGAATAACTTCCGCTATATTAAATAAAGATATCCCCTTAGAACCAAACCTCTGGCTGTTCCATGGGCTCCCGTCCTCAATTCCAACGGTCCAAACAAAATTACTTAGTATATAATGTATATCATAGTCAAGAAGCGGAAATCCACAGAAATACCTAATGTTGCCAATTGGATAGATACTTGTAATGTATTGTTAAGACTAGAAGAATGTCATTATATTAAGACTAGATGTAGTGTTATGTTCTACTATATTGCTTTGAAATTTCAACAACCTTAGGGTCTTTATACTGTTATTATTTGGTAGCTTACATAGACCAAGATATTTATGTGCACTAATTTCTTTTGTATTTTTGCACATTGTACAATTCTAAAGTCTGTAATGTCTTTGTTTTAATTGGTCAATAAAGAACAAATAAAAAAAATGCATTCTACAACCTACTTGCCTTTGTGCCTATTGCTCTACAACTAATTGCCAATGGTGTCCTCTAAAGTTAATGTTTTTTTCTTGGTCCGTTCAACCTATCTTTTCATAGTTCTTGTCCCCTTAGTAACTTTCACTCTCAAGTACACCATCATCACCCTATCTCATGTATATATTTTAGCTGATCACCACTAATTTTGCATATATGTAGACCGTGTGACAGTGAGCCATTATTATCAGTAAAAATTAGAGAGTTACAGCATCTGATGGGCCATAGCCCACGATATCTTGAAGAAGAAAAAAAAAAAAACAGGCTGCAGACCTGGTTCTACTACTTGTAAGGTAACGGAGGGCAGGGGGGGGGTGTTTATATATATATATATAAATACATTAACAGAATGTATTTTCCTTGTAGGACATTAAAGGACCACTCAATACAGTAGAACTGCATAATTAACAAATGCCTGACAAAAAGACAATGATTTAACACCTACTCTGAATTTCAAATAAGTAGTTTATTTGTTTCTGACAAATGTATTTTTTCTCCTATTTTCTGGCCCCCTGTATCATGTGACAGACATCAGCCAATCACAAAATTAGGAACTGATGTTGGGATACAGGGTAAACAGTCTTGCCATTCTTTATATATTTATAACCAGTCCAATCTCCACTGAGATAATTAATAAGGCTAATTAGATTCCCACACACTCTCTACCAAGTATATGATGTTACGATGTAACATAAAATGAGGGTCAGAATCCTCTGTATGTATAAGCATATACTCAATGTGCTCTCATACTGTGTTGCGATCCAATTCCACGATAGTATTGTCAGCAATTCCAAAGTGTTTTATTATTGACTAAACAGTTCAGCTTTAATTAACGTGGTTTCCACAAGCATAGAGATTCAATTTCCCAAAAACACACATTGGACCTTACTTTACTGCTGCTGCGTCAATCCTCAATATACAAATACCGTGCTCACAAGATGTTACTAGACCTTGTGGTAATGTAATTGTCCCCAGACAGCTGTATTAACTGTATCCGTACAAAAGGCCATATAAAAGGCCACAAATTGCTACAATACTGAAGCACCGATAAGGTGAGGTAACCGGCTCTCTAGCGCTTTCCACAGCACTGCAAAGCCTCTCCGCTGTGTAGCGTATGACATCACTACGTCAGGAAGCCGGTTCCAATGTCCATTGGATGATGCGTGGGTGTGTGTGGGAAGTAGCCAACCAATCTAGAGCAAGTGATTCGTTTCCAAGATCCGTGCTACACTGAACAGCCCCGATGATTGCACACTCAAAAAATGTGATAAAAGGAGCACCGGATCAGCGATAAAACCAATTTTTATTACGACAGATTAAAAAACATCTTCAGCATACATTTACAGGGGATTGTGGAGAGTTCCCCCAGCTAGAACAAAACAATGGCTGACGCGTTTCGGCTTAACGCTGTACTCCAAGCCTCATAAAAAGCACTGTTCCTGTGCTCCCTTAAAAACCAATCCTAGCTATGTGATTGGTCCATAATCCACCAATACATAACTGGCAGGTACTTTAACTGTTTCCTATTCTTTTTAATAAACCTCAATAAAGTGCAATTTTGCGGCTTGTAAAGACTGTGAGAAGGTGACTACAGGAGACCAGTTTCAGTCGACTGTGACAGGAGAAAGTTTCTCTAAAAAGCAATGTTTGAACTGCCGCTCAACACACATGGTATATCTTCTCACGTGTGCTGAATGTCGGCTACAGTATACAGGTCTAAAAATGAGGGAAGCAAGGACAAGGATGAAAGAGCATCTCTCTGATATTAGACAAGGGACCATCACTACCCCATTAATTCATCATTTCACACAAGTCCACAATAAAAGAACAGATAGTTTTAGTTGGACTATTATTGAACAGGTAAAGAACAGAAGGGGAGGTAATAGGGCAGAAACTCTAGCAAAAAGGGAGATTTATTGGATTTTCCGTCCCAAAAGTTCTTAATTCACAGTTTGATCTGATAAACTTCTGGTAATCTAGTGATAACCTTATAAGAGAAAGGGACTGATGGGCACTGTGCTAGAAGTTGTCAGATCAGGGCTGATTTGAATTGAGCCCCTTTAATTAATTAAGCTGTATGGTGCTTATTCCTTTATCCCAGGTCCCATGAGGGGACTGTATATATCTATTAATTAAAACACTACAACCAATGTAGACTGTAATCTAACATTCGAATATTGTTCTCCATTGCAATAACATATGTCAATATCTAGGGCTATATATGGCTGAGGTAAGCAACAGGTATATTTTATTATGCAACAAAGTAACTGCAACTAGGTATTGATAGATGGCGCTTTATTGGTCAGATTAGATACTGACAGAGTAATTTGCAATTTCTTTATAGAGAAACTAGCACATTTAAATACTGTTACTTATTGCTATAATATATAGATTATTCTTAGGGCTATAAGTGGTTGAAGTAAGAATTAGTTATGCTTTTGCATGCAATAAAATAACTTTTACTAAGTACAGATCTATGTAGTTTTCTTAGCTAGACTAGATACTGAATGAGTAATGTGAAATTTCCATATTAAGCAATTTGTTCCAAAGGAAATAGGAGGCAGAATGATGGAAAAGAAACAGGGCAGGGACGGTATTACTTTCAACTATATAAGAAACTATTGAGGTTTATTAGAAAGGATAGGAAACAGTTAAAGTACCTGCCAGGAATGTATTGGTGGATTATGGACCAATCACGCAGCTAGGATTGGTTTTTAAGGGATCACAGGAACAGTGCTTTTTATGAGGCTTGGAGAATGGCGTTAAGCTAAAATGCATCAGCCATTGTTTTGTTCTAGCTGGGGAAACTCTCCACAATCCCCTGTAAATGTATGCTGAAGATAAGATGTTTTTTAATCTGTCGTAATAAAAATTGGTTTTATCGTTGATCTGGTGCTCCTTTTTTCACATTTTTTGATCAGCCAATCACAGACTAGTATATGTATACCTTCTGAGTTTGCGCACATACTCAGTAGGATCTTGTTCCCCAGAAAGTGTGAATAAAAATGTGATAATGGAAATAAATTGGTAAGTGTCTTAAAACTGCATGCTCTATCTGAATAATAAAAGTTTATTTTGACTTGAGTGTCCCTTTAAATATAAGCCTTAAACGTAATGTATATTTTCACATCAAGGGACTATTTTTGACTCCCAGTAAATAGGAAACCGAGTTTATATCAGATTCCAAAATGCCCAGCACATAAAAAAATTATAAAATAACATGATGGATTTCTGCACTTGGTACGCGGACTGTAATCAATGTCCATTTGCAATTTCATTATGAAATAATACATTTGGGTACATTAATTGATTATTCTGGTATTGCTGTAATAAAACAAAATGTGTTCTACCTAGTATTGTTAGTACTGTAAAGTGACAGATGTAAATAACAGAGTTTGTCAAGGGCTTAGGGCAAATATTGATTGAATGTAGTGAAAAGGAAAATTCCAGCTGCTATACCCACACACATATCTTTGTTTTGGCTATCTGAGAAATATATTGAGTGTTACAGCCAAATGCAATGTACTAAGTCACATGATAGATAATTTAATTTTCCAGAGTAAATTACTAAAAGTTTTAAATTTAAATTATCAGTGTAAACAAGAAATCATAGTAAAACTAATAAAACTGAGTAATGATTGCAATTCATAATGAAACAGAATAATGTAGGCTGCAAAAATAAAGCATCCTATGTAGACTATAAGTCATGGAAATTCAACAGCATCACTGGTTATATGTAAAGAGACCATAATCTGTTACAGAGACATCCATCATCTATAATACATATGAGATATATAAAAAAAACATAACCTTATTCCAACACAATTGTGGGTCATGAGCATATTCCTTATATCTACTGTGCTTAGAGCTGCCACCTGTCTCAGTTTAAAATGGGACAGTCAGGGATTGGTAAGTATAGGTTTACAATTTCTATATCTTGGACCATATCCCTGGGTAATATGTGCCAGTGAGAACCCACTTTTAAAGGGGTGTGGAAAAAACTGTCCACTTCCCTGATTACCTGATTAAAGGTAACCTCCAAGCAATGCCCCCTCCTCCTAAAGATGTCCAGCTAAATAAGGTGGACATGAGATATAGGGAGGGAGCCTGACAAGTATTATTTAGGGATAAGAGCCAAGCTATAGAAATTGCTTATATTTGGTTGTAAATTTCTAGTTATATTGTCTCTCCCTGGTAATACTTTCTAGTGAGATGATTAAAAAAGAAGTAATAACAGCTAAAAATGGATGGGTCTAAAACAAACAATCAACAAGAATAAAGAAAGCATTCCTATGAATGAAACACAACCCCTGAAAACAATCAAACCTCATGATGTAATGCCACAGCAAATTTAAGTGATCTACTCAAAATAAGTATCTGTTCCTAAATCAACAGAAAAGTATCTCTGTACGAATACACTATAAAACTACAATTACTCACAATAACTCAAAATGATAATTTCTGCAGGAACTAGACCTGCCTAGGACCTGTTGAAATATAAACAGGCACACAAACGAAAATCCTAAACAGCTATGGCAAAAACAGAAACCACTACTATGTCTTTAGTCATCAAGAAAACATAATACTGTGATTTAAAGAACGCCTTTGGAAGATTTCCAAACTCTGACACCCTAATGCTTTTATCTAAATGAAATATAAGGCTTCAAACCATGATATAAAATCTGAGATATTGCAAAAGAACTGGACTCTCAAACAGAATACTTTCTGACCGTTAGTCAATAATACAGAGAACATACCAACTTCTCTCACTTGGAGGCAACCACTCCCAAGCGAAGTAAAGAAGAAAATATAGATGAACCCGAAGACCTGTAACCAGATACCCACCTAAAGAACTTTTGCAAACAGTTTTGGTAATGGCAACCAGACATCAAATATCTAAATATATGTAGCCCTATTACAGCCAACCAATAGAAACAATTTTATATGCAAGTATTCCACAAAAGATAATCAAGCTCCATTAAGCAAAACTGCTTAGATATTCTAAAATCAGGAAACTGCAGAGAACTAAAAATTACTACTAGGCTAACAAACATTTGCAAGATCCCACTTGCTGACCTTCTTCCCTCTTTCAGAAATAAATGCATAACCTGGACATTCTGTTATTTAACAAAAAACTAACCAACTTTCTCTCCTAGACTAAATAAGTAGCTGACATAAGTTATCTATGTAAATTACTATATTCTGGAGATTACCAAAACAAAAGCCTTAAGTCCGAAGTCAATTCACGCATACTTTGCTTAAAATAATCAAAGTCTTTGGGCTGCAAATGTCTCCAAGGCAATCTTCAAATAAACTAAATGGAATACATAATGGTGTTTGCCATAAACAAAGCCGAAAATCACATGAAGTGCAATATAACTCCTTGTGGGTAAAAAACTGCACACTGTAGCAACAGCCCAAAGGTTGTTCTGCTGCACTGGGCACCAAGAAGCGACATCTACATGTAACATGTGGAGGTCCATGCCGAAGCTGGTTTAAGCATGTGCACCCTCTAGGGCCCTTAAAAGAAGCCCCCCAGATGTAATATATTGTGACAACATGGAACATGTCAGTCCCCACCGGAGCTTCCCTGGAACAGGAAAATCTCCAGTTGTGATTCACAAAGGGCAGCAGCAAATATAATAGCCCCGCAAAGAATGTTAACATGGCCCACCAGCATTTGATCTTATAAAGTTTTCTGAAGTTGAACAAGAACAGAATCTGTCATAAAAATAAGTAGATTGGCATGAAGAAGAGGGGATCTCCCAGTTATGTTCACCTCATGGCTGAATAAAACTAATAGGAGGAGGGGGCGTTATTTCAAAGTAAACAGGAGAAGTCAGTTCTGTCCATGCCCCTTTAAGAAGGGGCTCTCACTGGTAAGTTTTGTTAGAAAACACAACATATGGAGACACACCATTCTGGAGAGAGAGTGTAAAATGTGGTGATCAATTGATCATATAGGGACAGATTACAAGCTGAGCAGAAAATATCACTTCTGCGAAAGGGATATTTGCGCTCAACTTAGTAATACCAGTGCACGCAAATGTGCGCTGGTATTACAAGTGAGAGGAAATGCGAACACAACCTTGCGTTCGCATTGCACGGAAGCATTGCGCTCACAAGAGTGCACTTCCATAGGCTCCAATGGGAGCCTCGTTTTTATGATGTCAGACACGGCATGAAACCTAGCTCAGCAAAGGGGGTAAGTCATAAAGCGATGGGCAGCAAATATAAATATATATGCATATGAATATATACATATATATTTAGGTGTTAATATGTGTATATACACATATTAACATATAAATATATATTCATATACATATATATTTACAGGGATAACACAGTCCCCATAGACCACAATGTAAAGGCACTTTTCAGTGCAGTTTTTTTCTAACTCCCCACAACGGCCACTTTTAACCCCTTAAAACTGCCTCCAGCAGTTATTATTTTTTTTTTTTTAAAAGCTACATTTTTTTTTATATATATATAATGCACACAACATTAACTTTTGGGGGCAATTGGGGGACATTTTTAAAATGAACCAGATGTCTGATCTCTGATTAATTTTCAGAGCGCTAATTGCTACCTCAAGCTCGTGGTAACAATAACCAGCCACTTGTAAACGGGCGAATTTGCCAGTTTGCGTGTGTGTGATAAATTAGTGCAAATCACTGAAAATAGTAGCGGAGCACCGGTATAGTAAAAGCAAAAGTCTTTATTAGTCCATATAAGGATAAAAACAAAGTGTGGCAAAATAGAAGAACATTGGTGCCATTGTCCACAATAGGAGTCAGCTCATACAGCTGACATGTTTCCGCTTAGCCGTTATCAAAGCTGCTGAATTGCATGAGTACAGTCTCCGCTTTTAAAAGAAAATGAAAGACTCCTATTGGACAACGGATAATTGTAATATTTGCATATTAACCCTTGCCTGTCACACAATTGTGTTAAATTCAATGTATCTTGAACCTAAAAAATCCAGTGTCTAACTCTTCTAATATAAATAGTGCCCATATGTGTTAGAAAGTATATTATATTATTAATTACCTCCTTCTGATTTATACAGCATAGTACCTAATCTGTACCGTAGAAAGATAAAAACTGGGGACAATTTTGCAGTCTGCTCCCTAGTTTAATATTCCTGAATTTTTTTCTTACTATACACCATATTTATTGAGGTGGTCTTGGGAGGTCATTATCATTAAGGAATTTTCAGAGACAAGAGAAGTCCTGCATATTGTATAAGTAGTGTGCCGCCTATAGCGTAATGTACTCTGACACTTTTAGAATTTATATGCACTAATAAATTTATTCTGATGGACTCCTACACTCACCTCTCCTTACTAAGGTGTCTATGTATATACTATTTTAGTTTCCCAATACTCTTGTACTAATTATCCTGAGTGTTGAATTTATATTCTGGAGGTAAAGATATCCTAATTTCACCTCCCTTTTCTTTAAAGTCTTTGGATATGCCCATGTTGATTACCAATACTCATGAATTAAAGATCATGTATATTGTGTGTATATTCATGGGATATAGATTGTCCAAATTGAATCAGATATGTTGATAATCTCTTCCCCTTAATGTATTTCATTATTTCCATGTAGGTTCCATTTATAGGAAATATATAAAGCCTTGGAACTGTTCCAATATGGAAGCCCAAGGCTTTAGATGAATTATCACGATATCATGTTATTTCATGTTCCTGAAATCTATATTAGATCCCAATATATACAAATGATCCCTGATCACGTACTGGTTATAGAGGAAGGGAATGCTTATTGTTCCCAAAAGTTTATGAGATCATAGGCTGAGTTAAGTCCTGAGGGGTATCTTGTTTTCAGAGTGAAAATCCAAAAGATCTCTCGTTTTGCTAACAGTTTTTCTCTATCTCCCCCCCTTGCGGGTACTAGGACTTTCTCTATACATGTCCAGCGGAATGTATTTGAGTTTTTCCCATGCTTGTTTGCAAAATGCTGCACCAAAGGGGTACTCGCATTTCCAACCTTTATGCTAGAGAGATGTTCCCTAATCCTCGACCTCACCTCACGTGTAGTGAGGCCCACATACTGTTTATTACAGTCCATGCAGGTAATGAGATAAATTACATAGGTAGATCTATAGTTAAGGCACATGTTATTTGAAAAAAACTTGTCCTGTAGTTACTGAACTGAATTGACTACATGTCTCAACCTTTTCGCAGGCGACACAGTCCCAATTGTGGCATAATTAGTGCTCCACTTGTATTCTAGCCCATAGTGTACGGAACATCAGCGTAAACAACCAGTCAATTGGTGCCATGGAAATGGCTTGGAGAAGGTGACAATCGTTTCAGCACATGCCTTGGATGCTATTAAGCCAATCAAAAAGGAAAGCTATAAATACAAACAAAACAAACAGTTTAACAACTTAGCAGCATGCATCTATACCACAGCCTTGCGGCTGCCCACAAAATACTATTGCTTTTGGCACTATAATTTACTGCTGTTTAAATACACCCTTGCCATAAACTAAAAAATGTCATACATATATCACTCCGTTTAGTTTTGGATGTAGGCAAATAACTAATCTACCAAGCAGTTAAGATATTCTTTATTCACAAACCTGCAACCAGTAATAAAAATGCGCCGCATCCTGATAATATTATAAAGCCTTTTTACAAAACGGTTGAGATTTTAAAAAGTGGACTATCTCAGTTTAAGCGACAGAATGCTTGCAAAGCTGTAATAATAGCTGTTCGTTAAGACATTATGAATTGCTTCTTCACTCATTTGGAGCTGTATAGCATTTCCTGATTTGTGCATGTCCTGTAAACCTATAAAAAGTGTGCTAATGGATTCTTGATGAGCTTATCTATTTTTGCCCCTTTAATTGGCTTGTACAGAAGTGAGCATCTGTAACTGTATTCAATATACATTTGCATTAACTGCATTTTGATTTACTAGGAAAATTAAGGCGTGTGTGCAATCATCTTTGAGAGAGAAAAACATCAATAAACATACAGATCAAATCAGTGCAAATGTTTAAAGCTTCTTTGAAGTCATTAGAAAATTGACCCTGCTGCAGCTTAAAAGGCAACATACCAATATGTTTTTAACCCACACACTGTCAGAAAACTGAAATATCTGTGGAAGATAAATGAACCTATATCTACTTGCAGATCATGAATTTATTTGACTAAGGACTTAAAGGGACATGAAAGTACAAAAAGAAAATGCTCTAAAATATTAAAGTATTTTATCGGTGCACTAACTGATAAGGACAACTTTCTCTGCTTTATTGATGGAGAGGTATATGCCTCAGCAAGAGAAAGAGAAAAACATGGGCTTTTTTCAAAGGAGGAACACTCCTGTAAATGTAACAAAGAAAAAAAATGATGTTTCTTTTAAGTCTAACTTTTTTTTAAAGAATATAAATATATCACTGAAACATGTTTAACATACTGTACACAGTTGAAACACTTTAATGTATATTACTGCTCTGTAGTAAATGTAAGTTCCATTTTACTCATCAAAACGAATACATGGTTTTGATAAGGTTAAAAAAAAAAAAAAAAAAGCA
>CAJPDP010477543.1:0-10977 GCA_905336975.1 Bombina variegata variegata
ATGGAGGAGTGGAAGGGGACTCCAGTAGCAACCTGTGAAGCTCTGGTGAACTCCATGCCCAAGAGGGTTAAGGTAGTGCTGGAAAATAATGGTGGCCAGTCAAAATATTGACACTTTGGGCCCAATTTGGACATTTCCACTTAAAGGTGTACTCACTTTTATTGCCAACGGTTTAGACATTAATGGCTGTGTGTTGAGTTATTTTGAGGGGACAGCAAATTTACACTGTTATACAGGCTGTACACTCACTACTTTACATTGTAGCAAAGTGTCAGATATAATAAAAGATATAATAAAATACTTACAAAAATGTGAGGGGTGTACTTACTTTTGTGAGATAATGTTTATGTAAGATTCTCCCCTTTATTTAATACAAGAGGTAGGCTCTTTCCTTTGTGTGCAACATTTGTTGCATTTATGTAAAAAAAGGCTATAAATATCCCTCCCACTTCCCCTACCCTCCAGTAGTTCAGCCAAGGATAAGGAAAAAGTGAAGAGAGATACAAGGGGTACAGAGGTGTAAAAAAATGACTGCCTCCACTACACATTTAGCAATCTGGCGGGGTCGTGGACTCTCACTGCCAAGAAGGAAATTAAATTATCATGTAAGCATATTTATTTTCCTTCAATAGGCAGTGAGAGTCCGCAAGAACATTCATAACCTATGGGAAACCAATACCCAAGCTGCTGAGTTCATGAATGTTCGGGAGGGAAAACGTAGGGAAGGCAGTCCTAATTACTAGTCACCACCGCTTGTAGTACGCTTCTCCCAAAGGATGACTCCACTGAAGCAAAAAACATAAAATTTGTAGAACTTCGTGAAAGTATGTAATGAAGACCACATTGCAGCTTTGCAGATCGGCTCAACTGAAGCCTCATTCTTGAAGGCCCAAGTAGTAGACACCGCACAAGTAGAATGTGCCGTGATTCTCGAAAGGGGTTCCTGACCTGCTTCCTAGGCCGTACTGATCAGACTTCTCAACCAAAAGGGAATAGAAACAGCTGAGGCCTTCTGCCCCTTGCACTTACCTGTATACAGGACAAATAGCGGAGGAAACAGCCAATAAAAAAACACCCTTCCAAGTGAGCAACTTGATATCAACAGAATGTAGAGGCTCAAACGGAGCTCTCTGAAGACCCTTAAGAACTAAATTTACGCTCCACGGAGGAGCAACAGGTTTGAAAACGGGTCTAATTCGGCCAGAGCCTGAAAGAACATCTGGCAAACTAACCAACTTTTTGTGAAACAAAACCGAAAGGGCAGAATCTGACCCTTGATAGAACAGGTTGGCAGCCTTTTCTCCAGACCCTCCTGGAGAAACTGAAAGATATGCAGAGTCTTCACTCTACGCCACAAAAAACCTTGCTGGTCACACCAGTATAGGTAAGTGCTCCAGACCTTGAAGGCTTGCGAGCCTGAATAAGAGTATAAATCACATTGATTTTGGCTCAGAGAGGCTTCTCTGACCACCGTTCAATCTCCAGGCAGTCAGCCTCAGAGTATCTAGATTTTAGTAAAGGAACAGTCCCTGAGTCAGTAGATCTTGACTAAGGGTGACTAAGGGGCAACCGCCTAGGAAGAGCAGACTACAAGCTAACTAGGTCTGGGTACCAGGTCCTGTGTGACCACACAGGTGCTATCAGAATCGTTGATATTCTCTCCTGCAGAAGGACAATCAGTGGGAACAGATAAACCAGATTGAAATTCCATGGAACTGCTAGGGCATCCACTAGCTCTGCCCGAGGATCCCTGAACCTGGATGCATACCTCAGGAGCTTGGCAATGAAACAGGAAGCTATCAAATCTATGTCTGGAACACCACATCTGCAAGCTACTTCCAAAAAAACCTCCTGATTCAGAGACCACTCCTCTGAGTGAAGAGTCTGCCTGCTCAGGAAATCTGCTTCCCAATTCTCTAAACCTGGAATATGGCTAGCTGAAACTTGACATTGGTTTCTCTCAGGCCACAGCAGGATTCGGGACACCTCCTGCATTGCCAGAGTGCTCTGTGTGCCTCCCTAAAGTTTGATGTAGGCCACGGTAATAGTGATGTTCTAATGAAATCGGATATACCAGGCAGAACCCAATTGAGGCCACGCTAGAAGCATGTTGTAAAAGAGAATGACAATCGGGAGAGATACCTCCTCCGGACACCAGGTACCACACCCCAGCCGTACAGTCTCACATCTGTGGTGATTATTACCCAGGAGGGACAATGGAAACTCATCCCATAGGAGAACTGGCACTAGCAATTGCCATCAAACAAGATTCCCGCTTGTCTGAGCGTCCAGATAGATGACGTGAGACAGATCTGAATGATCTCCATTCCACTGTCTAAGTATACACAACTATAGTGGTCTCAGATAAAAGTGAGCAAACGGTATAACATCCGATGCCACAACCATGAGACATACCACTTCCATACATTGTGCTACCGAAGGATTGACATTGAACTGAAGCAGGCGACACTCCTTTTGGAGTTTCTCCCTGCGCTGATCTGGAAGATCAGTAGATGCGTATACTGACAGAGACTATGATCATTCCCAGAAAGCTTACACTCTTAGCCGGGATAAGAGAGCTCTTTTCTATGTTGAACCTCCAACCATGTGCCTGAAGACACAAGATTAACCTCTGAGTGTGATCCTGAGCCACTGGAAAGGATGGAGCTTGAACCAGAATGTCATCCAAGTAAGGAGCCACTGCAATTCCCTGCAGACGAACCACAGCCAGCAATGCTCTCAGCACCTTGGTAAACACTCAGGATGCTTTAGCCAGTCCAAATGGAAGTGCAACAAACTGGTAGTGCTTGTCCAAGAAGGTGAATTGAAGGAAATGGTAATAATCTCTGTAGATCGGAATGTGAAGGTACGCATCCTTTAGGTCTATAGTGGACATGAACTGACTCTCTTGTACTAGGAGATGGATGGACTTTATAGTTTCCATCTTGAAAGTGGGAACCCTTATGAATTTGTTAAGTCCCTTCAAGTCCAAAATAGGGTGTAACACTGCCTCCTCCTTGAGAGCCACAAAGAGGTTGGAGTAGATTCATTTTCCTCTTTCTGCTGGGAAAACTGGAACTACCACACCCATGGCAATAAATTTGTCCATGCAGCGGAACAAAGCAAATCTTTTTACAGGGCTTCCTGAGACCCTGGATAGTAACAAGCGGTCCCTCAGGAGATGAGACCGAAATCTTATTCTGTATCCCTAGCAAATTAAGTCCAGAACCCAAAGGTACTGAATGGATTGAGATAATTCCCTCTGAAACAGAGAAAGTCTGCCCCCCACACGACCTGGTCCCAGGTCGGGGGTGAAACCGTCATGCTGACTTGTTGCCCTAGAAGATTCCACCCCTCGGACAAAAGGAACGAAAAGGTTGTGCCAAACAACTCTTAGGCTTAGATTTCTTATCCTGTGGTAGGAAAGCTCCCTTTCCACCCGTAACTGTAGCAAGAATGGAGTCCAGGCTCAGACCAAATAAAGACTTGCTCTTAAAGGACAAGGATAAAAGCTGAGACTTAGATACTCCTCGGTAAATTCACATGCATGAGCTCAATGTTATCTATATGAAACACATGAACCAACACCCTCTAGTGGTGAAAAACTGTCAAATGCAGAGCCGGCCTTCGAAGTCTAAGAAATTAGCATATGAACCACCTAGGTTTAGCTTTCAACTAAGAATACAAATAGTACAAAGCAAAATTGGCGATAAAAGTAAATTGGAAAGTTGTTTAAAATTACATGCCCTATTTGAATCATAAAAGTTTTTTTTGGACTTGACTGTCCCTTTAAGCCACAAGGCCCACCTCAATAGAATGCAAAGCTAGCGTTCTTAGCATTGAATGCAAAAAAATTGTAGGATAGCAACCCTAATTAAGGCATTTGCCAGCTTTAGGGATTAAATATTATGAGTTTCCACTGTAATCAGTTCTGCTAAGGATTCACACCAGAACTTGGCTGCCCGTATTACTACAGCTATTCCCACTGATGGTTGAAACAGGGCACCAGACTGGAGAAACAGTCGCCTGAGATGACCCTCAAACCTTCTGTCTAAGGGATCCTTAAACTACGTGCTGCTCTCAAGAAGTATAGTAGTGCTCTTGGCTAATGTGGATATAGCACCATCCACCTTAGGAAGATTGTTCCAAACCTCTGCATGGTAGCTGGAACGAGAAACGATCTTCGAGTGAGCAAAAGGGGTCCCAGGCTTTTCCCATTCCTTAGAGATGATTTCAACAATATATGTGGGCACCGGGAAGACATCCGGGGCCCTAGGTTTGGGTCTAAACACTAATTCCTGTTTCTGAACCTGGTCCTCCTCGGGTGGCTTAGCTGCCAGAACTCCCAGAGTAGACAGGACCTTATTCAATAGGAGCCGAAGTTGCTCCGCTTTGAGCCTAATCGTACCCTCCCCGGAGTCCTTTTACGACTCGACAACCGAAGGGTCAGAGGAAGAAATTTCTCCTTCAGAGCTAAGAAGGCTGCCCCAAACTATCGGTGGTGGCCTCCGAGGCTACATGCCAGAAAGCAATGCTTAACTTTTCTCTTCCCCGATACCTGTCTAGTGTTCAGGGCAACAAACACAGCCGCTTCTATACGGGCCTTTAGTTCATCAGGTAGACGGCCCACCCCATCCGGAGCTGAGCTGCTCTCCGCACTACACTCTGGGACAAGAGAAGTCACGTTCATGGGCTATTGGACTGAGAAAGCTGAGGCCTGAGAAGCCGTGGTTGGGCCTGCTAGACCGATTGGGCCTCCTGAGTGAGACGTCAGGACTTATGTTAGGCAACAATTAAATTAGCTGTGCCGGAGGGTTCACAGTGATTAATTTGCAAATCATGCATTTATTATTGTTAACGTAAGCCACAGAGGAAGATTCCTCTAGACTCTCTAGTAGCAAAGAGTCGTCCAATGCGAGAGACAATATATTCGTGAATACACAGCAAGGTATTTAGGTCCCAAGCACCAAATAACTGTCCCCTTGTAAGTCCTTTTGAGGGCATCTTACCAACTCTGGTCTGGCAAGCAGCATTGCTACCACTCTCCCACAGGACTACTGCGCAGTTGATCTGAAACGGAAATGGTGAGAAAGCGCTGCCTAGGGCGGGAAACAGAGTCAACGCCCACCGCTGCTGCCAGTATCGAAACATATAGCCTGTAGTCTTTTTTACACCTGTGACAGGGAATATGAAATGTTCGTCACGGTCCTGGCGCATGTTAACGTGCCAAGGCGCAGCCCCCTCAGCCCTTGACTATGGCTGGAGCTTCATTTATGGCAAATGAATGCCTGTCAAAGGGGATAGGAATGTGCAGGGACAAGACCTATACCACCTCTGTATTAAACAAGATCCCATGAAAGAGGGGCAAACTTACCTATAATAGTATGTAATTTAGTGTGAAACACACCACATTATCAGACAGGGGATTTAGGTTACACTGGAAAGAGGCATGGGAAACCCAGCGTCGACCAGCATGATATATACCAATACTCTAGAGAGATTTATATGGATATCATTGAGCCAATCCATGTTAAACTTCATATTTTCTTAACAGAGCACCTCTCCGATATGAAGCAAAGAACTACTGGAGGATAGGGAAAGTGGGAGGAATATTTATAGCCGCGTTTGGGGTGTCTTTGCCTCCTCCTGGTGGCCATGAATAGTGTTTCCCATAGGTTATGAATGTTCTCGTGGAACAAAACAACTAGAAGAGAGTTAATAAAATGCTCTAATTTAAAACTAAATTTAAAGGCTGTCATGAGTCCAAACAAGAAACCACCACATTATTTTTTGTAATTTTAGCATATGAAACTGAAAGAGGAAGTTAGTATAAATTATATAAAAAAAATTATTAATTCAGTTTAGCAAAGACTTCTGAATGTATTTTAAAAATTTGGATCAGGCCATCCACCCACACAAATAAATTATTATTAATAATAATAATTAAAAAAAACACTCAAACAGCTGCCATATTTAAAAAATAAATATTTATAAACAAAGAAATGAGTTGAACTACAATATTTAAAATTTTCCGAAGAACAGCACATGCTGAGTATGTAAAAACCACAAGAATGTATCACATCAAAACATTGACGCTGTACAGTGCGCAAGCGACTGCTGAGATGTTGGACCAGCACCTCTGTTCAATTGGGAAGGTATATAAATTCTTATCCTGTTCAGGGTCTCAGTTGGAACCAGTTTTCAAACAGCTTTAGTCTCCTCTTGTAATCAAGTCTTCAATATAAGCATCCAACTCATCGTCTGTATTTATATCTATGTCCTATAGAGAGAGGGGTAGCAAGTTATATCTGATATTCCTGAACTATAGATTATAAAGCACTCTTACTATGTAGAAGACAAATTTGCTCATAGATATGACAGTAGAATAAACAAATACAATAAATATTTTCATTTTTGACAGCCCATTTTATAAATCATTAGTGCAAGTGTATAACAAAGTAATTAAACTAAGTAATAACTACAAGACACATTTCTACTTTGCCTAATACCACCTTGAAGACACTCTAGTGAGAGATTTCAAGTGTGTGGGTTAATTTTTAAATAGAGTAATGCTGTTTTTCATTACTCTAAATGTGATAGCTAAAGGATTTAACATTTTCCACATAATTTCATATCTAGAGGCTTGTCTTTCTCCACAGTCTGGGGGGGGGGGTATATAGAATAATACTCTGGAGGAGAAACATTGTAAACACCCACCCCTTTTTAAAAAAACGTCTAGTATGGACTTTTGGGTAAATGGAAATGGCTATTATAATAATTAAATGTTATTTAGAGTAATAAAAGAGGGTGTGCTGAAAGATTAGAATCTTCTAAAGAACGTGTCTCATGCATCTCGAAGGAGACAAATTAGACTTTTATACTACATATCCATAAGATCAAAGTGCAAAATTGTAAAAGCCAGTGCTCCTCTTACACTTAGAAACCTATCTTGCATTTATACAGTCATGTTGCAGAGATGAAAAACACTGTCAATTTGACTCCATGCACAGAATACAATGTTTCTCTTCCCTCTCCCGACAGTTTTCTATATTTATTAAAGTTTTGACTTGGTGATGGTTGCCATCAAAATTAACACGGCTCCCAACCTAACAAGTTGGTATCAGTGGACAGCATGTCCAATGAGGGACAGAAGAAAAAAAACAAGGCTCTATTTCAGTTTAAATGGAGTGATGGCAAAAATGCTAAAAATTCTCTGGTCTTTTGGGCAAGTTTTTTGTCTTAAATGCTTGGTACTTAAGGGGTTAAGTACCAAACCACCACACCCATAAAGCAAACCCCCTTTGCTATTAACCTTAAACTGTCACAACACCATCACAATAAATTCCATCTAAAACCCCTAACTGCAATTAACCCCTAAATTGTCACAACTCCCACCACAAAAAAAACCCACTCTGCTATATCCACTAAACCACAACCTCTCATCGCAAAAAAACATCACTGCCTACCAAAAATGTCTCTTGACCTAAGACCCCGTAAACTCACTTCTAACTCCTCAAAAAAATGCACTTAAAAAAACATATTGTTTAAATAGAGTTCTTAAGGGGTTCAAATCTATATTACCAAAATAATTACACATACAAAACTTTATGCTTACCTGATTAATTCCTTTCATGAGGGTGAGAGTCCATGAGTCATGTGAGGGAATTCCCCTTCCGAGCCACTAGGAGGAGGAAAAATATACCCCAACACACCAGAGCTTTTAATCCCTCCCACTTGAGAGATATTATAAGGCATATTTGGTTGCGGGATAAGCTCCCCCTGAGCACCTGCTTATTCTACCAGAGCAGTTGCCACTTCTTGGTCTTTACACACAACAGTGATACAACTTTGAAAAGGTGTGCAAAGAAGATCAAGTAGCTGCCTTGAAAATCTGATCAATAGAAGCCTAAGTTATGAAAAGCCCAAGAAGTGGCAACTGCTCTAGTAGAATGAGCAGTTATGTGCAAAGGGGGAATTTCCCTCGCAACCAAATATGCCTTATAAATGAAGGAATTTAAGCCATGTAGTTAAAGTAACAGACGTAGCTTTCAGACCCTTGCCAAGACCCAGAAAATTGAAATCTTTTATGGCTTCCACATAATATATGAGAGCTCTCACAACATGCAGATTGTGAAGACGCTTCTTTTACTAACGCTGACTCCTGATTGATCCAAGAAAGACTCTTGCAATAAAAACAAAAGGAAACGGGTATATTAGATGAAAGTCCAATGAACATACCAAGGTGACTAATATGGATCTTGTGATCTTGCACAATAGCTTGGAAGTGTGAGAAATAAGATAGAGGCAATTAGAACTATTTCCTTTAAGCCCATTGGATTAATAAGTGATAAAAATGTTCTATGGAGTGTCCACTCTCATGAATGAACAGATGATCCACCTCCCAGTTGTTCACACATGGTATTATGATTACCAATAGAGATCTATAATTCCTCTCTGCCCAAGACAGAGTAATAGACACTTCCTGCATGGCCAGTGGAGTGCAGTTAACCTCCATGATATCTATGTAGACCACCACCATGATGTTGTCTGACTGGAAACGGATAACCTTTCATCCTTTAATAGAGGCTATGGCTGACTAGCCCAAAGATCGCTCGAAGTTTCTGAGTTTTGATTGGTAACCTTGCCTTAAACTCCTTGCAATCTTGGAGAAACCCAGTCCACCCCCCAGTCTGAGAGACCGTAGTTTATCGGTACAATAGACCAAGACTAGCGAAGGAAGGATGTCCCAAAGGGCAAAGACAGACTGTGTCTTTAAGAAAAAGATTGACTGATGAAGAAATTCAAAGCAATCTGTGCCAAATGTAGATAATTCATTAACTACTAATGTAGCATAGCCATTAAAGGGGACTTAAGTGAAGAGTGAGCCAAAGAAACTGTGACTAAGCAGCAACCAAAAAGACCCACCGCTTCCATGCACTGAGATACCAATGGGTAGAGCTCATGTAGGAAGAGACACAACCTCAGATCTTAATAATGCAAAGTTCCATCAGAAAAATAGATGCATAAGGATTGAGTCTATTATGACTCCTGTAAATGCTACACTCGTAGCAGGATATAAGGAGCTATAGGTACATTGATACTCCAAACATTGTCTTGAAAGACAGAGGTTTGAGAGTAAGAGCAACAGCTCTTGACAGAAAATAAGCTTGCAATAAATATTAGCTACATAAGGAGCAACTGGAATGTCCTGATTCTGATAACCGGCAAGAGTGTATCCCACACAGAGTGGCAAACTGGCAGAGTTTTGCAGATATACAAAACCTCAGGAACAGAAAATAATCCCTATGTATAGGGAAAAGCAGATAAGAATCCTGGAGGTCTAAAGAAGTGATAAACTGACCCTTGATTAAGGGAAAAAGACCATGAGGGATGTTCCCATTGTACAAGAGAGAATCCAGACCAATATGTTTAGGGATATGAAATGCAGGATAGGACTGCAAATACCTTGGAGAAAGAAAAAACAGATTGGGGTAAAATCTCTTGACCCTGAGATTACACAGGTACTAGGATTAAATATGCCCCTATCCTCCAAATCCTTTTGTAAAGAGAACAAATACATTTGGTCTGTTGAAGGATAAGAGAATCAGCCGTATATCCAAACTATTTCAGGGTAGAACCTGAAATGTAGAAACTTATACATAAGTTTATACAAAGTTTAAAAATCTGTACATGACATAAGCATCAGATGTAGTATACATGTACCTACTTAAGAATTTGCACATAGTTAAACTGTTATGTGGCGTTCCTGACTAAGGAGTTGGAAACATAGAGCAACAGATACTTGTAGATCCGTGTCCAGAGAAAGCAGAGACTGAGTATACACACAAAGTACATATAAAAAGTGCATAGTAAATGAAAATATTCATAATTAATGCTCAGTGTCTGCATGATAAATATATGTGCAAACATATAAATCACTCATATAATGGAATAAAAGAGATATCAATGGATCTTAGCTCAAGGATCTCTACATATAATGAAAATTTGAACTTATATTACAGTATACGACACCTTATATACAATGACAAAACAGTACAGAGAAAACCTGGTAGAGAGCACTCTACACTGGTAGATTAAGTGTCAGAGAGTTATAGTGTAATCAGCTTTATAGCCCTCAGAAATAAAAAGATGACCTAACTTCCCCCTGGTTACTCATCCCTTTCCTGGGATTGGTCAGCACTGAAAATCAGATTAGAATCTGTTTAGAAGTGTATCTAGTCACAGAGGCTCTGGACAGAGAGAATGGCCTGGGGGTCGAGCTACAGCCAGGAGTAAAGCTGGTGTGTTTGTATAATGAAAATGTCAATGTAGCTGCACTAGTATCCAGTAGAGAGTCCATCCACTGCAGGTATCAAGTTAGGCAAATGCTGTGCACATAACAAGGCATTCCTGTGTCCCTGTATCATTCAGCTGCTGTGAAGAGTTTTTCTTCTTCTTTTTAATGATACTTCCCAGGAACTCTGGTTCTCACATAGGTCAAAACTCTCAATTTGTAATCCATAAGCAAGTATCTGAAACAACCTCTATTCTCAACCATGTACTACAAGGCCAAGAACAAAATTAGAGAGAGAGAGAGGGAGAGAGAGGGAGAGATTGGAGGTTGGAGGGGTTTAAAGCTCTTGTATTGATTCTTGACCTCCTCCTAGTGGCTGGAAATATATCTCTTATGTTATTGAGGACTGTGGAACATCATCATTTTAAGAAAGAAGCAGTACAAAGTACACAAATAAGTAACCCCAAAGTGAAGAAAATGCACAATATAAATCTGGTTAAACCTTAAGAGGGAAATACTGTAGTAGCAATAACAAGGTACTGTCAAATAAGCACTGAGCAACTGTGAAAAAGAGTAAAGGCTTACATAGCGAATAGCACAGAACATAAAGGGTTAAATAATGTATGAACCAAATTTTAAACCAAGTTCTGATTGCCTTACTACCTCCACCAGTCCTGAGAGTC
>CAJPDP010477797.1:0-10057 GCA_905336975.1 Bombina variegata variegata
ATATATACACACTCTACAATATATTTAAATTATTTATTTTGTCCCCTTTTCCTGTAATTTCATTCTGAAATTGTGTCCTGTTAAAAATTGAAGTGCAGAACACTGTTATATGCCACACAGCGATTGGCTGCACACTCTAGTGACCTATTTATAACTGTCTCTAATTGGTCACAGCAGTGAAGGTAACCTAAGTTACAACATGGCAGCTCCCATTGTTTTATAGACACTAAAATTTTACATGTATTTTGTCAACAATTAAACCGCTAATAAAACTTTCAAAAATACATCTACATGTTATTCTCAGACAGATCTTTACTTTAAATGCATAATTCTATCTAGCCTTTATTGATTAATGTCCCTTTGATGGTTCAATAAGATAATACAGTAAAAAACCCAAAAACTTTACAATTTATTTCTATTTTAAAATTTGCTTTGTTCTTTTATTAGTTGTTGAAGAGATATCCAGATAGCTAACGTGCATGACTGGAGCGCTACTTGACAGGAAATAGTGCTGCCATCTCGTGCTCTTGCTAATGTATAACATTGTTGCAAAACGTCAGCCATATAGTACTGCAGGCATGTGCACTCTCCTGAAGTTACCTTCCTATTTGTCAACAAAGGTAAAAAGAAAACAAAGAAAATTTGATAATAGAAGTTAATTGGAAAGCTGTTTAAAATTGTATGAATGATAAAAGAAAACAATTAGGTTTTATGTCCCTTGAAAGGGACAAAAAGCGCATAGCATAAAGTAAGAACCAATCACTGTGTTGTAATTTTATTATCAGTTTAGTGATACACCTCTTGAAAAGTTTGGTGGAAGCAAAGTTCTGATTTCCTTTGATATGGCCAATAAGCGTCAGTTGTAAATAAACCCTGTGCTCTTGTCTAACCAACTGCTGTGCAGAATGTTTGTGGCTCAGATAAATAAACTATAATTAAGTACAATTGGGTCATTCCAGTCTTTTTGGAGGTAGTGGAGCAATACAAGTTTAGAGGTGTTTGTAACAAAATGTGGCAAAATAAATGACTTTTTAAAGGGACAGTCTACACCAGAAGTTTAATTTGTTTAAAAAGATGATAGATAATCCTTTTTTTTTTTTACCAATTCCCCAGTTTTGCATAACAAACAGTTAAGCCTCTGCAGACACTACCTATTTTAGTTATTTTGACAGACTTGCATTTTAGCCAATCAGTGCTGACTCCTAAGTAACTCCATGGGTGTGAGCACAATCTTATCTATATGGCACACATGCCCTCTAGTTGTGAATAAATGTCAAAAGAAATTAAGATAAGAGGTGGCCTATGAGGGCTAAGACATTAGCATTTGAGCCCACCTAGACTTAGCTTTAAACTAAGACTACCCAGAGAACAAAGCAAAATTGTTGATAAAAGTAAATTGGAAAGTTTTTTTTTTTTAAATAACATGCATTGCTGACACGCATACCAGGCTACCAACCCCCTCTCCTCCTCTGGATTATTGTATTCCCACCAGTTCCCCTTTTATGGTTACCATGATTGCACTCTGCCCCACTTGGCCCCTTTCTGACTTGCAGAGGCCCAGTTGGAATTTTATGGAACTACACGCCACGCTCCGCTCTTTCGGGGACTTGTTATACTTCTGATGGGCATGGGTTAGGGTGATTCCTAGGATGTAGCGCACTCGAGAACCTGGGGTTTTGGACACTTTGCTACCTCATGCTGGTCCTGAGTAAACCTTTGCCAGGCTGCCGCTCTGGCCCCCAGCCACGGATCATAGCTGCCACTCCCTCAGGATCACCTGAAACTATGACCTAGCTATTGTTGGATCTTTACATTCCTATGGTCTTTATGGAGGCACCGGCCTGTCTGGAGGGGCAGTTATTTCTTGATCAGATAAGGCTCTTATCAGATGGCAAATGTGTATATAAGCTGTGTGTTTGTCCCAGTAAAGTCTGTTCATGTTGCAACTTAATACTGGTCTTGTTTGGTAATTAGGGTGGGCTACTTGCTATCATTACTTTCCCGCTATACAGCTCCAGGTTTCAGGGTAAAGAAGAATTGTTTCAGTGGAGATACCTAGTTGGGGTATCCGGAGTCTGTCACACATGCCATATTTGATTTATGAAAGTTTATTTTTGAATAGACTGTCCCTTTGATGCAATATTTACTGTTTCTTTAAAGAAAATCTAACACATTGTGAATGTAAAGAGTTTGGTTGTGTATAGTAAATCCACTTTATAGTAGGTTTACATTATTTATTGTGCCCCTTTTTGTGTAATTTCGCTCTAAACATGGATTTTCAAATCCTCTGATCTATAAATGCATATGGACGACTTCACAGGTTTAACCTTGCTATATTACTGAAGCCAGTTAGTGAATGGCAACTACTATGAAACAATGCAGTAAATACTAATATAATGACCATGGCTAGCCTTGTCTTCAGCAGAAGGAAGCCGGAATTGGCTCCTTTAAATAAGGCATGTGAAGAGTGGAGATTGGCTATTGAAGAAAAATAGCAGCAAATAAGATTTTTTTTTTTTTTTTTAAACGTTAAAATGACTTTTTGATGATGTTCTATAGCAAGACAACACAAATGTCATGTCAGGGTGTTTGGTGTCCCTTTTTAAATATTTTATGTGACAAATCCTGTAATTATAAAGTAGATAGTTTATTACATCTTTTTTGTGTGAACAGTTGCATACCTCCGAAGGATTTCCCAGGCAGGAAGGTGAAGGGTGACTTGTGGGTAGTGGCCCACTGTTGTTTTGTGGGTGCAGCCATGGCAAGGTGTGGAGTTGCTCAATGTTGTGCATGGAAGTCTGGAAACTGGTAGTTAATTATAAAGGCTAAAGTTTATGGGGTAGAGAAGAATAATAAGGGAAGAATATTAGAACTCAAAGCAGTTAATGGTAGAGTGGTAGATAATTTTTAGGAACACAAATCCAAAGGAAAGTAGCGCACAATCAGCAGAAGATATATAAAACGTCCATTTTATTAGAAAAAGATGAAAACATCAGGGTTCAGTACATGTATAAGATAAAAAAATCCTAGACAGATGAGCGTACAAGAGCAATCCGCAAACGCATTTCGTGCTGTAATGCACTTGGTCACTGCTTGTAAGTGCTTATGTGCGCACGCCTTTTTAAAACAATCACTTGCTAATTGTCCAACGTCAATTAGTTACGCACCTGTCATAGTATACATTAATTTCTTATAGCGGTAACATATAGATACATCATATTTACATCCTTGTATAGTTACTATTAAATTTCTATTAAACACATTAATTTGATACATTACCTCTTAAACTTATATCTATTAGGAGCTAATCAAATAACGCTATAGCAAATATTAATGTTACTTCTCAATGATAGAAAGTATATGTCACAATAATTTGTAGGTTTAATTTATGGTTTTTAAATTTCAAGAACACAAATTAAAATGCCTTAATTACGAGAACAAGTATAAGTATCTGAATAAGAATAACTCACTAGAAAGAATCTTAGGTTTTCCCAAAGGCAGCATTGACTTAGAAAGGAATATAAACCACACACAAATATATAATTATGCAAAAGTTTAAATAAATAAATCCAAGTCCCTTCTCATATTGGGACCCTTAGGGGTACTACACTGTAGTGTGAATATCCAAAATATTTCTCTTTTGCTCAGAAGAGCTTCTCTGTCACCCCCCCCCCCCCTTTTCCAATTTGGTATAAAATCTATGCCTTGTATGGACAAAACAGAAGTATCTGCATTATGTTCCATTTTAAAATGCCTTGCATGTGACAGAAAAATCATCTTCTATGGATCTCACATGCTCCAAAAATCTTTATTTAAGGGGTCTAGTAGTTTTACCTGTGTACTGTTTATCACAGAGTTTACATGCTAATAAATAAATCACGTGCGTAGTAGCACAGTTGATAAAAAAAAAATGATTTTATGTTCCCGCTGTGTCACAGATGATTTACGTTTTGCATATAGGCCGCCTGCATTTGAAAAAAACTTTTCTTTTCTGCAACCAACATATGTTGGCTGCAGTCTTAGGATCTGTTGGGGACAAATAATTACCCAGTGTTCTTCCTCTTTTGGGAATAAAGTCACAATCCTCCTCTATAATTTGTTTAAGAATAGGGTCAACATATAAGATGGGTAATGCTTCCTTGATTATAGTACAAATCTTGTTAAATGCAATGCTGTACGTAGTGATAAATTTTGCTTTTTGTTTACCTAATTTTTCTTTTCTGTTATTTTTCCTTTTGTATACAAGAAGATCTTCTCTACTCATACCATCTACATATGTTTCTGTCTCATTTAATATTTCATCAGGATATCCCCTATCTCTTAACCTGAATAAAGCCTCTTTCATTTGTTTCTGATATTCAAATTCAGTGGAGCAATTTCTCTTAATGTGTATTAACTCTCCTATAGGTATACCTTTCATTCCATGTCTAGGGTGACATGAATCATATTGTAAATTTGTGTTGCCTGCCGTTGGTTTCCTAAACATTTTTGTTTCAATGTCCTTTTCAAATTGATCACAGGAAATGGTTAAATCCAAGTAATTAATACTGCTAGAACTGTATTCATTAGTAAAAGAAATGCCATATTTGTTATTAAGATATTCACAAAATTGATTTATCTCTTCCTCGGTACCATCAAAGATAAACAACAAATCATCTATGTACCGATGATATTAAATAATTTTGTCCCTAAAAGGATTGCCATCCCCATAGACGTGGAACAGCTCCCACCAACCCATAAAAAGGTTGGCATAGGAGGGGGCAAACTTGGCCCCCATAGCTGTCCCACATCTCTGGAGATAGCAATCATTTTGGAACATAAAAAAATTATGAGTTAGCAAATATTCTATAGATCTGATGAGAAATATTTTGGTCTTTAGTGCAAAATCGCTGTATCTTTCAATGTAAAAATCAATAGCTTGCATACCTTTTTCATGCTCAATAGAAGTATATAGAGCAGTGATATCAACTGTTAAGAATTTATATGTAGGTTTCCATTGAGTTGTATTTAATTTGTTTAGCAGGGCAGTAGTGTCTTGTATATAGCTAGACAGGCCTTTAACTAATGGTTGTAAAAATGTGTCTACTAAGTCAGAAAGAGGTTCATTCAAAAAAGCAATGCCAGCTATAATGGGTCTCCCAGGTGGGGCACTACTACTCTTGTGGATTTTGGGAAAGTAGTGAAAGACAGGGATGACAGGATATAGTGAAATGAGAGTTTCTTTGACAGTGTTAGTGATGATATTGTTATGGCGTGCATACAAAATTATGCCAACCATTTCCTCTCTGAAACATTTAGTAGGATTGTCTGACAGTTTTTTATAGATGTTTCTATCGTTTAATTGGCACTTTGCCTCTGCAATGTAGTCTTTCCTTGTCCGGTGGTCTAATGATTATAGTCTCATTTTCAACTAATTTGTTTAGAGCTGTTTTTTCTTTGTTTAGATTGTAATTATATTTATTTTTCCTTCCTGTTTCCCTGATATGAAGATCCCTCAGTTTTTCTTCCACTACTTTTTGAAAAATGTCTGTAGCATTAGATCTCCTATGTATAGGGTAGAAGTGACTTCTTTTTTAGATGTTGTAAGCAAATATCTTTTTCATTAACAGTTCCTACCTTTTATGTCAGTTCCTTTGTGTTGTAAACATTGTAAGTCAGCCACAGTGTACAAATCCTTAAAGTCAAATTCATCATTTGTCATTATATTTACATTTCCCACACTAACAGTCTTATCCTCTTGTTCCTGCATTTCATTTAATTCAAAAAAATGTTTCTTTAAAGTTATTTTTCTGACAAATTTGTTTGTGTCCACAATTGTTTCGAACAAATTAAAATGATTTGCAGGAACAAAGTTCAAACCCTTAGCTAATATATTTTTGTCAGTGTCAGATAAGACAACAGTGGATAAGTTAATAACATTAGCATTTGTGCACAGTTCTTGTGATTTCTCTGTGTTTATGCATATTTCTTTTGAGTTCCCTGTGACCTGGTTGCATATGTTTTGGGAATTTCTCCTTGTTGTCTCCTTTCTGTTGGTTTTGTTTTTTCTCCCTTGACCTCTTCTCCCCCTGTGTGTGTTTCTTTCTGGGGAAAAGTCCTGCTTTTCTCGTTTTTTGACAGGTGATCTTCTATTACTGCATTAGATGTACCTTTATATGTTTTTAATGCAGAAGGTATACTGATTTCTTCCAAGACCTCTCCATCTGATGAATCTACCTCATATTCGGTGTCAGAAAATTTTAAGTTTTTTCCCTTTTTATTGTAATGATTTTTACTTTGTTTGTTATATTTTTTATATTGCCTTTGTCTTGGGAAATCTTCTCGATTCCACTTGTATACCTGTTTGGAATCATAGTCCTTTTTATCTCGTAACATTTTCTGAGATTTAAATTGCCATAGTTCTTGTTTGAATGTTAGCATACTTATTTCAAATTTTTTATCCTATTTCTTAAAATCTTTATCCTGCTGGAAGGCCTTATGTTTGTCTTGTGTGTCCTTAAGTTCTTATGACAGTTCCTTACGTTGCTCTTTCTTATATTCTATCAGTAACTGTATTAGAGCAAAAGAACATGCATCCAAAATAGTATTCCATTTAGTTAAAGTCCACATTATATAATGAAAATTAGGGGAATTTTCTGATACGTAATCCCCTTGGAATACATTGTTCATGTTTATAAAGCAGGAAAGTTCTGATATCAAGATCTAGTTTAATGTCCTTTTTCCTAAGGTTGTCAATTTCAAAGAATAGACTATCCATAGTGTATACAACCTCATTATAGAGGTCTGATGTCTCTTCCATAAAGTTTTTTGAAAACATATGATTCTTCTGTGTTCTCTTCCATAATTTTGTGTAACAAATTCTTGTTTTATAAAGAAAAAAATAAGCCAATTGTAAATGCTTATATCCGCTATATGACTTAGTACTGACCCATTTCACATGTTCATTGTAATGTTATACCCATCTCATCTTCAGCTACAGTGCTTTCCTCAAGTTGTCTTACCGTGTTTCAAGCTGTACTCTCAGCTGATGTCAGTATATTCACTGCAAGCGTGATGTCCATCTTATCTCCAGTGAGCTCACACAGTGAGCAATGCAAATGTAATATTTCTTCCGCTTACAAAATCTTCTCAAGACAGTGGCAGCTCCTTAGGCAGGAGTAAGCAGAACTACACAATATGTAAAAACAATGTTGCCTACCTGGAGCACAATCGGCGGTCTCTCTCTGTATCCCTCGGCATGCAACGTGTAGCACAATGGAGAGTGGGCGGGAACAACGTCCCAAAGATCCAATGCCTGTGAAGCTCCTGAACGTGTCTGCAAGGCACGCAAAGTTGAATACAAATCCAAAGGAAAGTAGCGCACAATCAGCAGAAGATATATAAAACGTCCATTTTATTAGAAAAAGATAAAAACATCAGGGTTCAGTACATGTATAAGATAAAAAATCCTAGACAGATGAGCGTACAAGAGCACTCCGTAAAAACGTTTCGTGCTGTAATGCACTTGGTCACTGCTTGTTAGTTCTCCTGTGCGCACGCCTTTTTAAAACAATCACTTGCTAATTTTATCTAACGTCAATTAGTTACGCACCTGTCATAGTATACATTAATTTCTTATAGCGAAAACATATAGATACATCATATTTACATCCTTGTATAGTTACTATTAAATTTCTATTAAACACATTAATTTGATACATTACCTCTTAAACTTATATCTATTAGGAGCTAATCAAATCAAATCAAACGCTATAGCAAATATTAATGTTACTTCTCAATGATAGAAAGTATATGTCACAATAATTCATAGGTTTAATTTATGTTTTTTAAATTTCAAGAACACAAAATATAATGCCTTAATTATGAGAACAAGTATAAGTATCTGAATAAGAATAACTCACTAGAAAGAATCTTAGGTTTTCCCAAAGGCAGCATTGACTTAGAAAGGACTATAAACCACACACAAAGGTATAATTATGCAAAAGTTAAAATAAATAAATCCAAGTCCCTTCTCATATTGAGACCCTTAGGGGTACTACACTGTAGTGTGAATATCCACAATATTTCTCTTTTGCTCAGAAGAGCTTCTCTGTCACCCCCCCTTTTCCAATTTGGTATAAAATCTATGCCTTGTATGGACAAAGCATAAGGATCTGCATTATGTTCCATTTTAAAATGCCTTTCTACAGGTGTGTCAGAAAAATAATCTTCTATGGATCTCACATGCTCCAAAAATCTTTCTTTAAGGGGTCTAGTAGTTTTACCTGTGTACTGTTTATCACAGAGTTTACATGATTAATAAATAAATCACGTGCGTAGTAGCACAATTAATAAACAAAAATATTTTATGTTCGCGCTGTCATGGAGGATTTAAATTTTTCACCTTCAAATACAAAACCACAGGTTTTGCATATAGGCCTACTGCATTTGAAAAAACCTTTTCTTTTCTGCAACCAACATTTGTTGGCTGCAGGCTTAGGATCTGTTGGGGACAAATAATTACCGAGTGTTTTCCCTCTTTTGGGAATAAAGTCACAATCCTCCTCTATAATCTGTTTAAAAATAGGGTCAACATATAAGATGGGTAATGTTTCCTTGATTATAGTACAAATCTTGTTAAATTCAATGCTGTACGTAGTGATACATTTTGGTTTTTGTTTACCTAATTTTTCCTTTTGTATACAAGAAGATCTTCTCTACTCATACCATCTACATATGTTTTTGCCTCATTTAATATTTCATCAGGATATCCCCTATCTCTTAACCTGAATAAAACCTCTTTCATTTGTTTCTGATATTCAAATTCAGTGGAGCAATTTCTCTTAATGCGTATTAACTTTCCTATAGGTATACCTTTCATTATATGTCTAGGGTGACATGAATCATATTGTAAAATTGTGTTACCTGCCGTTGGTTTCCTAAACATTTTTTGTTTCAATGCCCTATTCAAATTGATAACAGGAAATGGTTGAATCCAAGTAATTAATACTGCTAGAACTGTATTCATTAGTAAAAGAAATGCCACATTTGTTATTATTAAGATATTCACAAAATTGATTTATCTCTTCCTCGGTACCATCAAAGATAAACAACAAATCATCTATGTACTGATGATATTGAATAATTTTGTCCCTAAAAGGATTGCCATCCCCATAGACGTGGAACAGCTCCCACTAACCCATGAAAAGGTTGGCATACGAGGGGCAAACTTGGCCCCCATAGCTGTCCCACATCTCTGGAAATAGCAATTATTCTGGAACATAAAAAAATTATGAGTTAGCAAATATTCTATAGATCTGATGAGAAATATTTTGGTCTCTGGTGCTAAATTTCTGTATCTTTTAATGTAAAAATCAATAGCTTGCATACCTATTTCATGCTCAATAGAAGTATATAGAGCAGTGCCATTTTTAGGAACAGTCTGCAATTTGCTTTACTTCTGTTGTGTTTTCACAAAAGATAGAACTACTACGTTAAGGGGTGCTGATAAAATTTAAATTTGGTTTAAATCTACTCATTTTACAGTAGATGAGGTAAATGTTTATGGATCCAAATATTTTTCCTAGGTTTTAAAAAGAGCTCTGATCGGTGCTAGCTGCCATATTGGTTGATCTATTTAAAATATATTGACAGTTGTTCCAGATGATTGAAGAAAAACCTAATACTTCTCCATTAAAAAGGGCAGTATGGAAGACTTGGGTAACTACAGGTCTAGGATACAAACAAAGCAAGCGGTGATTACCCCCAGGCAGTGTGTAGAGAGGCTTTCTTCAGCGATCCATCCAGCGCATCTTCAGCGTGTGCACAATGATCCAATTCCTACGGGTGCAGACAGGAGCCAGATTTAGACGTCCCAGTCCGATGACGTCAGAGAGCTACGATAATGAACGAAAGAGAATTCGGCTAACCATCCGGTAATGAAACCAACTTGGAAGGTAAGTATAATTGCAAAAGGGATTTATTTCAAAAGGTACACTCAGTGCTAAAATCAAGTGGGTATACAGAAAAAAAGCACCAAACAGAGCAAGTCCGAATGGTTACAGTACAGTAACAAACA
>CAJPDP010477953.1:0-10150 GCA_905336975.1 Bombina variegata variegata
TATGGCATATGAAGAAATAATAATAAGGTTAAAAGTTAAATATGCAAACAGATCTTTGTCTTGTGGGTGTCAGAGTAAACCAGATTACTCATTTTAAAAATGTTTTATGATCCGTAGAGTACTGTAAGGTTCCTATAGCCTCACAAATGGAGACCTAATCATTCCAAATAGATGCTTGTATGTTTATATCAATTTTATGCAAACTAAGAGATACTCTATCATACTATAAGATCATTACAAAAGTGCTTATAATAGTAAATATTATAAATATGAAATTAGTATTTTTCAATCGATGGATCCTAAAACTTAATAAATAATATGTAATAATTCTGATAAAATTATTAAATTAGATATATTTGAGCCTTAAATATGGGTATTAAAAGTGAAATAATGGAACTAATATTCATAACGCAGACATGAGAAAATTCAATAATAAAATATAAAATCTTTTATATAAGGAAAGCAGATAAATCAATGTCCTTATTTAAACCGTGAGGATGTATGGTATTCAGAAAGTGAATCCAATAGGTTTCTCTTTTTCTAAGTGTGAGAAATCTATTTCCTCCCCTACCACTGGTGCTCACATGTTCCAAGACAGTTCCTCTAAGACACTTGGGATTTTTTTAATGTATTGTTTTGTAGTGTTTAGAGAGATTGTGACCCTCAAAACCCACTTCTATATTATTACTGTGCTCAAAAAGGTGCTTTTTATAGGGGTGTTTCATGCATCCTATATATTGAAGGCCACATCCACACTCTAAAAGATAAACCACATAGGTGGTTTTGCAATTAGTCAGAGTTTTTATATTGCATATCTTTCTAGCATCCCCCTTAGATACAATTGTTTTGGTCGGTTTATTGCCATTATAGGCATGCAGACAGCCCAAACAGTTAGCCTTATTACATTTAAAAAAGCCTTTTGTTTCATTTGTTAGACAATTGTTTTTATTTTTAGGAGCATTTTTTAATTTGGAGGGAGCTAGTATGTTTTTAAGACTCTTATTTTTTCTAAAAGTAATTCTGGGATTTTTACCTACTACTTTCTCTAAGAGGGAATCTTGATGTAGGATGGGCCAGTATTTTTTAACAATCTTTTTCATTTCTGGTGCTGCCTCATTGAATGTGGTGATAAAACCAATTTCCCCCCTACAATCATCGATTTGAGTACCCTGATTTTTATTATTTATTTTCATTTTTGTTTTGTAATTTCTAATGAGTGTTATTCTTTCAAGATTTCTTGCTTTCATTGATGCTTTCTCAACAAATTTTTTGGGGTATTTTTCTCTATATACATTTCTTAGTTCTGAGGCTTTCGTGATCGAAATCTTCAATTTTAGAGCAGTTTTTTCATATTCTTTGAAATTGCCCATAGGCTACATTTTGGATCCAGGGGGGGATAATGGGCACTATCTGCTCTCAGATACCCATTACTATCCATTTCCTTTCTAAAGAGTTTGGTGAAAACCTTTTCACCCTCATTAAAAAATGTGACATCTAAAAAGGCTATGTGTGTGTCTGATATGTGATGGGTGAATTTTAGATTCTTATTATTTGTGTTCACATGTTCCACAAATTTTTCTATATCACCGTGATCCCCATCCCATATTATAAGGATGTCATCGATATACCTTCCTCACCATACTATATTGTTCTTAAAAGGATTATCATGGTGAATATATTTGTACTCCCAATGTCCCATATAGAGATTGGCATAGCTGGGGGCCATAATGGTCCCCATTGGCATGCCACTGGTTTGGAGGTAAAAACTCTTTTCAAATTCGAAATAGTTTTTTTCTAAAACAAAACATATCGCCTCCATAATGAATTCTTGATGTTCAGGGGATAGTGAGCTTTCTTTATGTAATATTCTTTTGATGGTATTTATACCTGTCTCATGTGGGATGCTGGTGTACAAAGCAGAAATGTCCAGAGTCACCCATTTATAGGAGTTTTTCCATTTTATAGACGCCATTAGTTCAATAGTATATGGAGAATCTCTCAGGTAAGATGGTATATTTGGTACAAGAGGTTTCAAGAATTTTTTTTACATATTGAGAGAGTCTAGATGTAAGCAAGTCAATACCCGAGATTATTGGATGCCCAGGAGGGCGTATGGGGTCTTTATGGACTTTTGGTAGATAGTAAAACACCGCAATCTTCGGGTGTTCATTATGCAAATAATCAAACTCATTTTTAGAGAGGATACCCCGATGTTTAGCGGTGTCCAAAAGGGATCAATACTCTTTTAGGAAGCTTGCTGTACAATTCTCATTCAATTTTCTATAGGTATTACTATCTTCCAACAGGTTATTCACTTCTTCTAGATCATCCCTTTTGTCTTGTAAGATTATACCTCCACTCTTATCAACTTCGCGGATCACTATATCATTATTTCCCTCAATTGTTTTTAAGATATTTTTCCCACTTTTTCAGATTATTTTTTTTAATTTCTTAATTAGTGCACAGAGACGTAAAAAAATGTGCACCAAATTAGAAAATGTGGGGATAAAATGACTTTAAGATTGGGTGGGGAAGAAAGTGGAATTAGGTTTAAAATTTGACCTTTTCATCTCATTTTGTTCCATTTGGCTACACCCTCCCCTTCCAAATTGAGTTCCTACAGGGGTAAGAATGTCTCCAAATCTTCATCTGGGAGCTTTTCTGTTGTGGGCAGTCATTCACCTTTCTGTGATTCCATTTTTTCAAAGTGTCTGCGTAAAGTTAATTTTCTAATAAATTTGTGGAGATCAAAAACAAGTCGAAGGGGTTGGGATCTCAGGTAGGGGCAAAAATAAGCCCTTTTCCTAATACATCTAATTCTCTTTCATTTAGGGAAACTGAGGATAGATTCAAAATCTTGACTAATTGTTTAGATGTTGTTGTTTGACTGTGCGTTTCCCTTTTTGAGTTTCTAGCTGCCACTCTAATCCCTCGTGTTCCTCGTCTAGTTCTTTTCATTTTCCATTTCTTTCCACTATTTTCCATTGTGTTCTTAAGCTGACATCGATTTGTTTTGCTTGTCGTGGAGTCCCTATAGAATTTTGTAAGTCTCGAAATGTATGGGTATTTTGGGGGGGAATCCCTAAAAAAAGGTGAGCGAAGAGAAGAGGCATTTTCAAAATGTCCCTGATTATGCTTCTGGTATGGATAGGAGGATGTATTTTGTTCCTTCCATACATGTGGTTTATTGTAGTTCTGGTTATTATAACCATTGTGATGATTTTGATTATCATAGTTACTATTAATATTTTTATTATTATGTTTATTCTTATTTTTATAATTATAATGATAATGGTCATATTGTGTGTGTGACTTTGAATTTAAATTTTGTTTTTGGGAATGATTCTCCCATGTCTGATATGTCCGTGTAGGGTTATTTATATTTTTATAGTTTTTATAATTTTTATGATAGGTGGGGGGATTTTGATTGTTAGTTGAATTGAATCTATTTGATCTTTCCTTGCAATTACAGGAGTATCTTCTATCCTGAAGCTGCCTTTGATATGCATTAGAAAGAGAGATGTTTTTACTAGTAGACTGTTGTCTGTGTTTCATTGGAGCTATTGTGGCTCTTGATGTTGTGGCAGTAGAGGAGTGTTCAATGTCTTTATCAACAGGGGCTTAAATATCATACCATATATTGTCTGAAATATCTTCTTCCCCCCCCCCCCTCTGTTTCTGAGTTAAATTTAGACTCATGCTAATCTTTGAGAAATGTTCTCTTTTTCTTAGAGTCTATATTTTGTTCAAATCTATGGATTTTCTTTTTGTTTTCATCATCTAGTTCTTTATATAGAACATTGCCCCCATGTGGCTTTAGTCTTTTACTTAGATCTGCAATTTTTGAAGTAATTTGTTGAACTTTGTATTGTCTCTATCTGATCGCTATATTCATAAGTGTAACCAAACTTTCTTCTAGAGCAGTCTCCCACTCGGACCAGTATTCAACATCCTCCTGTTCAAAGATGGCTTGTTTACAGAGTTTCAGACCATTGGGAATTAGATTATATTTAATATATCTTTTAAAATTATTGCCATCATACCAGTGTGTTAATTGTTTTTTACTGAGTTTTTCTAGTTTCTCAAAAATATATTTTGGGTCAGATAGCTTATCTATCACTTCCCAGTCCTCCTCTAAATTGATAGAAAATAACTTTTGTTTGGTCAGTGAATTGAAATAATTGCCAAATTCCAATTCAACACTAGTATCTTCTATATTGTTAGATTTATGAAATATACTAATTATACACTGATAATCAAATATTTTTTTTTTTTTAAAACGTGAAACTTAGGCAATGACCAGAATAAGAAACTATATTTAATGATGGCAGCAATACAGTATCAAAAAATGCTTATTAAGCTAAATACCATGCAGCTGTCCCCGGGATAAGAAAAAAATTATCATAAAAAATAGAGCAAAAGAAGATGTGGTGAACCACAACTCTGGGACTGCGCTAGGTTACCCAAAACAACAGAATAATAATATGATATTTAATGATTAATAATTAAATAAATTGTAAGGGGATAATGGTAACAGTTGCTTATTGCAACCGATTATACTGTAAACTGTGTCTCTGCAGCTGGGTCAAAAAGCAAAAGAGATATCCCTAAAATTCTTCCAAAGTGTAAATCTGAGTAAAGAAAGAAAAATTGGCCTAAGCGCACGAAAATTGTTAAAAAATACTGCCTCATCCTACAGCAAGAAAAAATAAGAGTCTTAAAAACATACTAGCTCTATCCAAGTTAAAAAAATGCCAGTAAAAATAAAAACAATTGGCTAACAAATGAAACAAAAGGTTTTTTTAAATGTAATAGGGCTAACTGTTTGGGCTGTCTGCATGCCTATAATTACAATAAAAAATTGTATCTAAGGGCGATGCGAGAAAGATATGCAATATAAAAACTCTGACTAATTGCAAAACCACCTATGTGGTTTATCTTTTAGAGTGTGGATGTGGCCTTCAATATATAGGACGCACGAAACACCCCTATAAAAAGTGCCTTTTTGAGCATTTTAATAAAATAAAAGTGGGTTTTGAGGGCCACAATCTCTCTAAACACTACAAAACAATACATAAAAAAAATCCCAAGTGTCTTAGAGGAACTGTTTTGGAACACGTGAGCACCAGTGGCAGGGGAAGAAATAGATTTCTCACACTTAGAAAAAGAGAAACCTATTGGATTCACTTTCTGAATACCATACAACCTCACAGTTTAAATAAAGACATTGATTTATCTGCTTTCCTTATATAAAAGATTTTATACTTTATTATTGAATTTTCTCATGTCTGCGTTATGAATAATAGTTCCATTATTTCACAAATAACCATCTTTAAGGCTCAATTATATTTAATTGAATAATTTTATCAGAATTATTACATATTATTTATTAAGTTTTAGGATCCATCGCTTGAAAAATACTAATTTCATATTCATAATATTTACTATATAAACACTTTTGTAATGATCTTATAGTATGATATATGGAATTATTAGGTCTCCATTTGTGAGGCTATAGGAACCCTTACAGTACTCTATGGAACATAAAAGATTTTTAAAATGAGTAATCTGGTTTACTCTGACACCCGCAAAGACAAAGATCTGTTTGCATATTGAACTTTTAACCTTATTATTATTTCTTCATATGCCATAAACTATGAAGATTTTACATATTTGAGCAGTGTGCAGTCTAGTTCTTTTTATATATAAATTTAAGTTTTTATTTTTTTGCTGTTTCCTATATGATTTTATGTTTTTATGTTTTCTTGTGTGTTCAAATTATTATGAATTTTATTGAGTTGTGGTATGAACTTGAATCAATGTAATAACAGTAACATGAAATGTACATTATGATACAGCACTTTTAAGTGAGAAAATTACTTTAAATTTATATTTTATTAATTTTTAGTATTACTCGTTTGTGAAGGATCTCTCATGTCATGCAACATTAGTCATGAATGAAACAATCAGCTTCGTATTTAATTTGTTTGTATTTCTCCTGAGCCAATAGGCTCTCTGTTTGAGGGCTTTTTAAATGTCCTCCACCAATGGACGTCTACCAGGTTCACACACCCACTTAACCAATGTTAAAAATTTAAGCCAGGACCTCATTATGCCCCTAAACCTCTGACAAAGAAGTATCATATTGAAGTAAACTTCGAAACGCGTAAGGTGCAGTGCAGTGAGCTAACTGGTCCTGTTAGACGTCATTTGGAAGCCAAACGAGTTTGTTCCTGCAGGACAAAGTTTTTTGATTTTGAGCCTGTACATACCTCATACGTTTGAGGTAACTTCCTGTAAGCATAACCACTGTGTGTGCTGTGTGTGCTTTTACTTACAATAAACGGAATCACACTATTGTAGCTTTGTCTTCCCCTTATTCCTGTATACCATCTTGAAAGCTAAAGCCAGCAGTAGAGGACGCTGAGCTGGGATTGTATGGAAAGCTTATTGAGTCCATATATTATGAGAGACCAAGACGCAGAAACTGCCATATTATCCTTGACTGAGGGCTACACACATTTCTATCTAAGCGCATACCATACCTCATAGGATTGAGGTGACGGTTGGTGAGTACCTATTTTTCAACTAAAGCTACGGATAAGAATTCACTCATTTCTGTGATATACACATTGGACTTCTACCTGTGGGACTTTATTCTATAATCCATATGAACTGTATGGTTTAAACCATCTGCATTCTAATTTTAATTGTAATTCTAGTGAATCTTATTTTATTCTCTACATTGTCACTGTTAGTCCTCTTTTTATCACCCCATGCTCTATGATTCTGTGTTTAACAATTGGGCTATATATATATACAACTGTATTGATTTTAAATTGATGTCACTTGCTTTGCATGACTTGTAAAACACTTTCAGTAAGCATCATATAAGTTTGACTAATATTTTTAAATATATACATTTGTCCTGTTACCAGCGTTATTATAAACAGACTGCTGTTCTTGTGCACAGATACTGTGAAGCTTTCCAAACTTTTTCCCATAGTGAATGTTTTATACATCATCTTACACATTGTTTTATAAAATTATAAATTTATTAGAGATGAACTGACGTTTGGTGCACTTAGGCCAATTTTTCTTTCTTTACTCATATATATATATATATATATATATATATATGTACATATGTATTTATGTAACTATATGTCTATATGTATTTACAGACATATATACACATATAAACACATACATAGATATGTATACCTAGATAGACATACAAATAAGTGCATTGGTGTCCTTTGCAGTCAATAAGCTGAAAACATGAAAAACATATTTATGCAATATTCCTTTGTAATAGTGTTTAACTGTGTATTTGCTGTAAATAGTTCACATTCCAATGTTCTTCATATAGGGCAATATGTTCTAAGTATTTTTAAATATATATTTCTATTATATATAATTATATAATCATCTATATATAGGTATAGATTTATATTTTACAAAACACACACACACATATATATATATATATATATATATTTAAGAATAAATAAAATATATTCTTCTATGTGAAGAACATTGGAATGTAAAATATTATTATTTCATGTCTGGTTAGCTCACTTTGGTTAAACGTTATCGGGTTTACGTTCGAATAGGGTGTTCATTTTTTTCCAACTTATCACGCCCTATGGAAGTCTTTAATGGAATACGTTAACGTGGTTGCGATATTATAAGTTCGTCTTTTTGCGCAGGTCGGGTTATCGCTCATGGGAAAACTTTTTAATTTCAACTTGTAATTTACTCGCTTCTTGATACATGCTAAAAGCTTACTTCTAGCACAGTTAATGCATGAGGAGGAACGATAAATAGCACCTAACTTGTAATCTAACCTGTAATGTCAACATCCTAAACATGAAAGCTAGTTAATAGGTTGCTGGTGTTTTTGTGGCTGCATTGCAGTACTGTGTAATGTGTATGTTTGTGGTGCTGAAATAAAGATTTGTTGATGAGTTTAGCAGATATTATCTAGTGGCTTTAGTGTAATTATGATACAATATGATACATTATATTTGTTGTGGTTGCCTGACATTGTTTAAATGAAATGAGTAGTACAGTCCTATATTGTGGTACTGAATGGATTAACCATGTGAATGTTTTTTTTATTGTGAAGCTGTTCTCTAAGTGGATAATGTGGTATCTCTAAGATGAAGTAATAAGATCACTATGTAGGGATGTCCTGAGTGGAAATCAAATGAGCTTAGTTGAGTTGTTTGTGGTGGTGAGGTCCCCCTTTGTCTTATTATAACACATTTTGTCTTCATGTCACTGGCATTACAGGCAGCACCGGGGCAGAAGGATTTCCTGGCATTCCAGGCATACCTGGTCCCATTGGGCAAAAAGGAGACAAAGGGGACTCTGGATTGCCTGGGAAAGAAGGTAAGTGTCAACCAATATCAATTTAATCTTGTGTGTAGCCACTGCAAAAGTGACATTTTTCATTAGTAATATACTTTAAATTATTGACAAATCAAATCAAAAAGGTTTAAATTCCACTTATTTGTAAAACGATTTTTTTCATTTCCCTCAAAAATATTTCGCATCCATAACTTTTATTAGTAAGTCAGTAATGTAGGAAGTCAGTAATGTATAGCCATTTATTTAATATTTTCCATCATAATAATTTAAATAGTCTCCCCATGATAATATACTGAGTTAATTATTATGGAACATAAAAAAAACACACAGACTATAAATATAATTCTAAACAAACACAAGAGAAGTTACCGTTTACATAAATACAAATAATTTTACCCTATAGATATCACTATATAGATATCACAGTATTGTAACATCGAACATTTTCAAATAAATAATTAATAATATAATAAAATCTATATATGTTTTGTTTAACCATTTTTTGCTAAATTTACAAATACTTACTAGTTCATAGATTTAAATAATAATAATAAAAAAAAATCAGCCAAAATGAAATTATAGAAATGTTGGATCACATGCTAAGCATATGTGCTATAGACATATAATCCCATACACTGCACAACATAAACATTAACTAAAGGGACAGTCTAGATAATAACATAGATAAACCCTTTATTACCCATTTCCCAGTTTTGCATAACCAACACTGTTATATTTATATACTTTATACCTCTGTAATAACCTTGGGGCTGATTTAACAATGTCTGGTGGACATGATCAGCTGTAGAGAGAAAAGAGGGGGTGAGAGAGAAAAGAATGAAGAAAAAAAGTGGATGAGAGGGGAGAGTGTGACAGAAGAGACAGATTAAAACGAGAACATAAGAACTGCTATCAACATCTTATCATCTCTGGTTTGCAGTACCCCTTCCCCTTTTACATGTTTATCGTTGTCTGTGTCCCCTCTGCCTCCTGAGTATCCTGAAGCTGACAGCATCACACCGGGGCAGGGAAGTGAGGAGTCTGTACTTGACAGCCAGAGAACTTCCAGTTGTAGAAGAGGCTTTGAGGATTAGCATATCCAGCTGTGGGCAGGGCCACTATGCTACCAAAAATAACATCCATGGGGCAGAAAAAACAAACAAAACATTTTTTTCTATGCCCCTCCGCCAAGCCCCATTATGAGTGAGACCTTAGACAGTCGCCTATTTGGTCTAACACTAGAGCCGCCTATACATGACTTGTTTCAGATTAGCGCATGTCTGTGTCTCCCTCCTTTTTTGATCTTTCTTGAAGATATTGCAGGTCTAAGCACGGATCTCTCATTTTTCTCAGTTATTCAATACGCAGAATATTTATTCATAAATTGATATTTATTCTTTTTTTGTTATTATTTTAAGAAGCAATTCTACACAACAGCACTATTAGCATCCCGTTCTTTATTCTTAATTCATGTCTAATAAAGATATGAAGAGGCCGAATTATCAAGCCGTCAACTATGCTGCATTCGACGGCACCAATACGCTCGCCTAACATAGCCTAACATCGTGGCCGCGGACCTGAATACGCTCTCCTTATTTATAAAAAAAGCTGTCAAAAAGCCGCGCACCAAGTACGGGGCGATGAGCAGAGGACTGTTGTTAACTACCAGTCATCGATCTCGCTGGACTTCGGCTTTTTCACAGCTTTATTTGTATACTGTCACTAAACATCGCCACTATACTAAAATGTTTAACCCCTATCCCGCTGCTCCCGG
>CAJPDP010478046.1:0-15692 GCA_905336975.1 Bombina variegata variegata
CACCTTTTCACAATATTCTAATTTTCTGAGATTGTGGATTTGGGGTTTTCATGAGCTGTAAGCCATAATCATCACAATTATGACAAATCACGGCTTGAACTATCTTGCTTTGCATGTAATGAGTCTCTCTCATATATTAGTTTCACCTTTTTAGTTACATTAGTGAAATAAATTAACTTTTCCACGATATTATAATTTTTCGAGTTTCACCTGTAGTGCTTTTTCTGGTTATAGAATAAATTTAATAAAATAAGAAATACTATGGATTAAAAAAGAGAAAGATACATTTTTAAACAACCCTTTTATTCAAGCTGATTTTTTTTTTAATATCTCGGGATTATACTAACTAAAAATCCACATAAATGGTACGAAAGCAATTTCTCCTCTCTATGGCAAAATGTATCACTTTTCTTAAGAAATGGGCTAAACTCCCTCTGACACTCTCAACTAAAATTATGTTGATTTAAATGGTTCTATTTCCCAAAATCTTCTTTCTTATGCAAAATATTCCATTTTTTTTTAATAATAAAGACATTCAAGTTTTAACTCTCATTGCTCCAATTTCATATGGGCTGAATGGAAAGCTCGTATTTAAATTTCCAAACTATCCAATTTAAAAGAAAATTGAGGATTTGCATTACCTAATATCAAACTCTATAATCTAGCATGTCTTGCTAAAATGGCTCTGGACTGGCTCTCGGAGGTCAATTACACAACACATGGTGCCGATGAAGAGCCTCTAATTTCCCCTTTCTCTCTTAAGGCTCTTTTAAACAAAAATAACTTGCAATCTTACAAAGATAAAACCTCCAAATACTGTATACCATTTTAAACCTAATCTTGGCTTGGAATAAAATATGCGGAATATTGCAGATAGACAATACTATATCAAAACACCTTCCAATTAGAGGTAATCCAGACTTTGTATGTGGATCATACTATTACATCTTTAAAATATGGGCTCAAAAAAGTTTAAAAAACATGATTCAGCTATTTGATTCTCAGACAAAAATGATTAAAACTTCTGCAAGCCTTGCCTTAGAATTCGGCCTAAACACGAAACATTTCTTTGCCTGTCTGCAAGTTCGACATTTAATCTTCTTGCAAAAATATACACAACACAGCACCTGAGATATGTGAGAATCGGAATCTATAATCAGCTGGAATACATTCCATTTCTATGATTTGTAGGTCACTAAAAACACACAACACTAAATCAAAGCTAAATGGTTTATTTCTTAAGTGGTCTAATGATATACCAGACCTAGATTTTGAAAGCTTTAATAAAAACTTCGCACAGGCTGCAAAATATACTACTGCCATCTCTCTATGAGAGAATCACATGCAAAGTTGATCAATAGATCTTATATTATTCCATATAAGAGAGCTAAGCAGAACCCGTCTGAAACTAAATTTTGTTCTAGATGTCATGCCTCTAATTCAAACTTAATACATGCCTTTTGGCTTTGTCCAAAAATACAGAAATTTTGGCTTCAAATTGCATATTGGTTAAATAAGTATTTGGACACAAAAATCAAATTTGTTAGCTCACATATTTTTTTTTTAGTTAACCAAAAGATATATCAGATATATCAGAACAAATATTTAATTAGCACTGCTATTTTTGTAGCAAGACTGATGATATTAAGTACATGGAAGAGTAAGGAGTCACCTGGCCTTATAAAGCAGTTATTAAAAATATGAATTACCACAGTACTCGATCCCACCCATCCAGTATCCCTGCGAAGTAAAAAGCCTAAACCACCTGCATCTGAGCCCAAGCAAGGGAGGTGCGGCCGACTCCCGTTGGCGAGGGCTGGAATGTAAGTTCCATGCAACTAAGAGTCCTACAGACGTGGAGGTAATGGTTTTGATGACTGAACTTTCCCTTATGTATGCACCGGGTGTCACATTTGCAAACATTGAACTGAAGACTGGACTAGTACACTCTTGTAAACTGTGTTTCTCATCTGAAGGTACAGTCTCCTATCGTTTTGTCCAGATCATCTTTAGATCCGGAGTGGGCTTAAGGAACTTTGTTACTCACTTTTCAGGACCTCTCTCCATATACCTGAGCTTGAGAGACTGTATGTACATTAGACCCTTTCTTATGTTTATCAATTTGTGCTATAAGCTATTGTTTGCTTAGAATATAGTTAGCCATATGAAGTTGGTAGGCTTAGACATTATCTGACTATTTGAAGCTTGCTCTATTCAACACTGTCTTGACATTGATAGTTTATGTATGGGGATATAGATTTTACTGTATATTGCTATGAGAGGTGTAGCATTATGAGCTTTATATAAGCTAGTTTTAACTAGTTGACACCAGAATTTATATTATTCACTATACTGTAAATATTGCCTATACGACCCTTTTGTCATCAGCGTTTTAGAAGCTTAGTTCCCATGTACACTTTTATATCCAATATTTAAGCATAGATTGCTATGACGTAGTTAGGTTATGGCACACGGAATCTTTGTGAGAACCAAACTAAGGTGGTTTGTCCTAGATCATGCCTAAACTGCTGTGATGTGAACAGATATCATACTAGACAGCTGATTTCTATACCATTACTTATACATAAATAGTTTCTTACTCTAGTTATTTGCTAATGGGAGGCTTAGACTATTTAATACTGTCCTATTGCTATAAGATCTTAACCGACTGTAATAATAGATCATCATGAGGCTACCTGGGTATAGTATAGGGACTCCATATGAAATCCTATTTGATGTACCTAGCTTCAGAACTTGTTTAACCAGCCGGACTCTGAATGACTATTATACCTGACGCCCATCCCCTATATTCCTACATGAATGTGGATAGCTCCTTATTTTAGACACTAAGATTAGACTATATGCCACTGTCTTACCCACAGGAGATTATGTCAGGGAATACAGTTTTCATATCACCTAGGGGTATGAGGTATTAGTATTATTTTGGTCAGACTTAATGATAGTTTGTTGTGATGCAGACAGTCTGTATTACACTGACTCTCTGAATTCTTAAATAACTTCTTTTGTCAGTCATAATGCTATATTTGTCCATTTCATTAAGTCTCAAGTTGCAGATTTAGAACATTAGTATAAGTTCTAAACCCTTGAAGGCAATAAATCTGTCTGCTCTATTCGATGGTCTGATACAGTTATAGCATATGTTGATACTGGCCTATGTACCATATACATAGTGTCCCTAGGGAAACATAGTGCAGCCTGACCCATTTGATCCTTATAAGTTTCCAGTTTTAAGTTTTAGGGCTTCTTGGTTTGCTTTATAGCCCCCCACTCTCCTTATCCTTATTCCCCTCCGGGTAGTAGGGCATTGCTAGACCTTTAAGTATTCTATATATTTGTTTATATTCGTGTGGCTCCTCCTCCACTAGCCTTCGCTAAATTCCTTCCTTAATTTAACCCTTAGCATTATCATACAATATGCTAGTTGCTATCCCTAAAGTTACTAATCCCTCGATAACTTTTCCCCCTCCCTCCATAGCGGTGCTTACCCGCTGATAATGTTTCCCTTCCCCTCTCTCATTCACTTTACAAAATTGTACAAGACCTTTAACCTTAATGGGTTGCGTGGATAGTTAGAATATATACTTATTTTACTTTGTAAGGGAGTGATCCTAACTACTTTCTTAGTTACTGTAAATAATCATTCCAGACCCTTAGTTATCTTCGTCATGAAACAATTCAGGTCAAAATTGTAGCTATGAAGATTTTGTATTTTTCCGGCTCAGTGGGCCCATTAGTGGCCTTGATAATAGCTACTTATCTAGTGTTGTGTAAATATGTAAAATGAGGATTCCACACAGCTACTTTTGATTGAATTTTTATGTTACGTTTCTATACTCAGAGTTGACAACGTATCATTGTGTAACGTCGCTGTGATTTTGCATATTTGTAAGTCGACAAAGTGTGTATTTTTGTCTCATGTTTTTTGTGTTTTTTCTTCTTTCTGTTTGAACAATCCTCAATAAAAAAAAAAAAAAAAAATATGAATTACCAAATGACTATTGATCAATATGACCCCATGATACATGCAGAGAATAAGATGTGTGCATCTATCAAAATGGGACAAGGTTATTATGTCTCTTCCATCTGAGACTCAAATAAAAGTATTCCCCCTCATTCCTTCAAATGATACAATTAAATTCTTATCCACCATTATGGCGACAATTTTTTTCTTAATTCTTCGAGGGGTTTTTCTTCTCTTCAATTTTATTTCCAATTTATCAGGTTATATAATTCTTTAATGATACATAACTGTTAATTATGTTGACATTAGCTGATGAATAACAATCTCTTAGGGACCATTTTTCTCTTTGGTCTCAGATGTATTAAATAACGTTAAAGCATGTGAATTTATTTTTTTTGTTATATTTTAGTTAAATTTGAAAAACAACAGTGTGTTTTATAACAGGTGATGGGAATTGTCTTATTTTTTTTTATTTTTTTTATTGAGGTTCATTTCAAAGCATACAATATAATAATAATAATTTGTATATCACATGGAGTAGTATCAGATATGCAATGGATATAATCAACAACATGGAATTATGAAAAATACACATAGGATAAAACAATTATCATGTGAACAGTATATAAGGAGTATGCCATCTAGAGACCTCCCAAAAGAATCAAGAGGCCACTCTTGGACCTCCTGAAATAGATGGAAATTATAAAGCTATAGGTGGTCATTTGAGACTGAGGAGACCACTTTTGGGTCTCAGTTAGATAACCTCTTTTCTTGATATTAATAAGAATATACGCTTTAGCATCACTTGTATATTTCAAATTATATTAGAATTGTAATTGTTACGTCCAGAGTCACCCAAATATAATACTGGTCTCTCAGAAGACCTCTTTAAGCTGTAGATATATAACATTAAGGGGGTATCAAACTATTGGCATATGAATTAGGGTATATATTGAGATAATGGAATAGTATAGCTCAAGCAAGAACCACCTTATATTAATTAAGTAAGTTACATTGAGAGAATGGCTGTTCGCTTCCATCTATAGACTGTGCAACGTAATAAAAAACTATAGAACCACATTATAGAGTAATGCCTAACTCTGAACTAGAAAGTCTAGGGCACAGGTATGTTTCTCTAATTAGTGAGAATAGTAAATAGGTGTATAAACCAGGCCATACTGACATTGAGCTGCACCTTTATAGAGGCTTATAAAGATAACTGAGGTATAGCCAGTTTATATATTTATATGATGTAAAATATTTAGTAGATCTAACTTTTTTTTTTGGGGGGTAGCTTCTATCTTAGAATTCTGCATATGTATTTAGTAATTCAACTGGTAGGGGGTGTCTACTTTACAGGTCACAGACAGCAACTTAAACTGAGATTGCCATGCCCCTCCGGCCTCAAGGAACATGGCAAAAATTATTTGTGTTAGCATAGTAACTATGGTATTTGTATACTAGTAGAATATCATACTTGCTCTAGGTGTGTCTATAAAGCACCCATGCAGAAGTATTGTCATTTGATAGCACACTACATTAGGACTGATAGCTAGAAAAACTATTGGTATCTATCCTCCTCAATGAAAGTATACTGGATGAGGTTATGTATAGTTAGGTGGCCCACTGTAGTAGAAATGACACCAAAGCTAGAAACAACTAATGGTGATCTTAATCTTCTCTGGAAGTATGATGTATGAAGCTTACAATATTACAACCAGTATATAGTGGGATATTCACACTGAATAATGAGAGACTTCCGGCTGGGGGCGGAGCAAGCAGGTAGCTGCTGCTGCTTCGTGTCTCAGTGTTTGGGACCTTACCATTCTCTCGCATTTCAACGTAATCCTTGGTCTCACTGTGCAGTCTCGGCCCGGATATATGAGCCACGAATCTCTAAGTGGAAGTCTCTACCTGGTTACATTCTGCTTGGTGGCTAAAGCACTCCTTACTATCTGGCTGACTAATCTTATTCGGCATTGCCCAGTACCTGATATCTGGCACTCAATCCCTGAGGGTCTACTATTGCTGGAGCCCAGGTCTCTAATCTGCATCTACAGAGCTATTTGCAGTCACGCAATTCCCTGTGTTTGCCGTGATGAGAGAAGGGCTAGTCGGTGGCTCTGCGACACCTTGGCCTCCAGAAGCTAGAACCTTAGTCCATAAGGAACAGATATATCAAACACTTGCCGGTTGCCAGACTGTATCCTGAGTGGTCACTCCTTTACCTAGCTGCACAGAGTACCGGCCACACGGTGCAATTCCTTGTGGCTATAAGTCTTATCATGGTCCAGCTCCAGAGCCTGCATTGGATGACTAGTTGAGAGTTACTTGACAGTCTTTGTCATACCACCGGAGGGACGGACAAATCTTGCGGCCCTCTGCAACTCCAATTTCCAATGAACAAGTCACATGAGTTTGGTTCTTACCTTCTTCCCTCCATCAGCAAGTTGACTGGACACTCGCTGAGGCCGATCTTCCAAGGTCCGGACGGGGGCTCATCCTGACTGGCATCCTTGATGCCGGAGGGGCTTCTCAGTGGCTGGATCCCGATCACCAGGAGGTGACGTGTCCTAGAGGCGACGGATGCAATGAAGTGATATGACACACACGTCAGAACATGTGCGCACAGAAAAGGATCCCATACTCGGCTTGCTTAAGCAGTCCCACAGCATCTCGGACTAGACTATCGAATGGCCATTTCCAGCTTCGGCTTCCACAAGGTCTGTTGTTACAAGGGGTGAGCAGTGAACATTTCTGAAGTGCTGACAAGCGGCCTCGACTTTCGTTTAGATCACCGTGCCTCAAGATCTACATTGTAGGTCATATCACTGACCCCCTGATGTTTCTACCTGAGGCTGCAGAACTGTAAGGTACTATTCTCTAAGCTTAGATTGGCTGTGGACTACAATAAAGAGCAACTATCTTTGGTCACCTAAACAAACGTTGATTTCTGTTCAACAGCTATGCTATTTTGGTAGAGGCTATATTCTACAGATAGTTGGTTGCACGTTGTATGATATAATGCTTTACTTATAATTACATCCCTTCTCTATTTGAGGTGTTTTGGTTCATATCTACAAACGGTATACTACATATATTTGTTTTATAAATGCTGATCAATTATACAGTTTTGCTACTAGACTAAATTTGCTAAAAAAAGCACACTACTGATACACTAGGGTGTCAGGTTTAGAGGCAGCTTACTGCCTCTGTCAAGCCCTGCCTTTTCCCTGAGTAGTCTGGGATTTACTCACTACCCTACACGCAGTATACTTGGCCATAAAATAAATTGGAAAAATATTATTTATGTTCACTACACGTTTTTCACACACCAATTATGCACGCATCCACACAGATGGTGATGACAGTATTAGATTCACTATAAGTTTACCTACAACCATACAAGGTTGTTTCTATTTTTGTTTGTCGGGTTTTTGTTTTTGAATAATTTTGTTGTTTCACTGATTTATTTTCTTGGGTTCACACTATTTTAAATTGTTGCACTTGCCAAGACAAGTCTTGACCTGATTTCTACTGATAGAATTGTATGCATTTGATTCTTTATTTAACAGGTCTTGTAATAATTGGCCTTTAATCACTTGGTAAATAGAACACTAGAGTCGCCTCTAGATTAAGTGCCTGTATTGTATTGTCTTGTTTATTTTACTTTCTATGATGCTACTGTATTATATTTCACGCAGTTAATAACTGTTACACTATATCACTATTTCACTGCAGCGACGATTGTTGCCTGATATATCGCCCTACACGTTATTAGCTAGGGTTCATGGACAGATATATATCTTACACTAAAGGTTCTTCTCCCAGTATACCTTCTAAACAAAGGGAAAGAAAAGGTAACAACAAAAATTCTGACCTTCTCCTGATACTTCACAAGATCAGGGGGCCAGGCTGCTAGTATCTCCATTAGTAACATGTCAGAATTAGCCATCGAGATAGCTAAAATGATCTCTCCCCAATTAGATTTGGTCAAACAGGAAATTAAAGGGGAAATCTTCAGCTTGACTAACAAAGTTAGGCTGTTTGCACCTAGGTTAAATGAAGTGGAGACAAGAGTGTCTGGAGGATAGAATTAATCTCCAAGACCCTATTTCCATAGCTCATAGCAATGCTATCTCCACACTACAGGCTAGAATTGAGGACCTGGAGGATCGCTCCAGGCGAAACAATTTAAGAATTATAGGCCTGCCTGAAACGGTTGAATTTCAAGATTTAATGACCTTTGTTTTTGTCACCCTCCCTCAGACACTTCAGATTCCTTTCCCTCCACTCCCCTTTCAGATAGAAAGAGCTAATAGAATAGGTCCTTTGCAGGGGAACATAGAAGAAGCTAAACCAAGGCCTATTATATTAAAATTTGTCAATTTTCAAGATAAAATGTTGTATCTCAAACACTATAGGAAATGTAATCCTTTCTACTTGGGTCACATAAGATCATGATCTTCCAAGATTTCTCCTCTGAAACCTTGTCAAAGGGAAGGGAGATGTCTCCTTTCTTTGTCAAGCTCATGAAAGCTGACTATAATGTCAGATTGATTTACCCTGCAAAATTGATAGTGACAAGGGAAGGGATTACCCACGCTTTAAATAATGCTTTGGAAGCTGCCTCGTTTTGCATGGAGGCAGGATTACCTTAAATTAAAGGATAATTGGTTAATACCCTATTATTTTGAGACTAGCTATATAGATAAGTAATGGAGTTTTAAATGTATATATGTGCGGTTTTAATTTTGATCACATCTTGTGATATAGTTTTTTTGTTTTCCCCATTTTCCGTTATTTTTTTCTTTTCCGTTTTTTTTTTTCTTTCCTTCTCTCTTCTCTTTCGCTCACCTCTACTAGCCAAAGATGATGATAGAGACTTTTAAGCTCGTGTCATGGAATGTGGGTGGCATAACCTCTCCAATAAAAAGGAAGGCCATAATTAAGCAATTAGCTAAATCCAAACCTGATATCGCCTTCCTACAAGAAATCCATCTTAAAGAGCTAGAAATAGCCAAACTTAAAACTAGATGGGTTGGAGAGGTTATTGCCGCCCCACATGATTCCCGGAAAAGAGGTGTAGCAATTCTTTTTAATAAACACTTAGAATATAAGATTGAAGTTAGCCACTTAGACCCTGAAGTTTTTTAAAATTTTAGAGATTTAACTTAATAAATGACGCTTTATTCTTTGTAATATATATGGCCCAAATAGTGTTGACAGGGTGTTCTGGAATGACATGACAGTCAAATTACATAAGTATATCGATCAAAACCTAATAGTGGCAGGAGACCTCAACCTGATTGCATCACCCAATTTAGATAGATTAAACAAAAAAGTACCAATTAAAAGGGACAGAAGGACCCACATACTACAGAAGTTTTGTTTTCAGTTAGGATTGCTGGATATTTGGCGCATTCAGAACCCTAACCTTAGATCTTATACCTGCATTTCTAAAGGACACCAATCCCTATCCAGGATTGACATGTTCCTTATTTCAGAATCATTAATGGGTCTTAATCTTAAAGCTGACATTAAAGATATTGTAATTTCAGATCATGCTATTATATCACTAGATTTAGATGCATGTTCCTTACAATCAGCTAACAAACACATTTATTTTCCTAAATATCTAGTTATTAATATTAATTTTCAAAATTGGCTAAGAGGTAAATGGAGAGAATTTTATAGCTATAACTCTTCATATTCAGAGAAGGCTGAGGTGTTTTGGGAAACAGCCAAGGCTGTGCTACGGGGCGAAATTAAAGCCTATATGTGTCAACTTAAAAAAAGAGTTAAGCAACATGAAATCCAATTGTCCAATCAGGTCAAAAATTTCTATAAAGCCTATCTAGATAATCCTACTAAGTCACATTGTGCTGGTTATGTGAACGCTAAGACGTTAAGAGATATCTTAATAAAACAAAAAACTGTTAAAGAGGATCTTAGACAAAGAGCCTTATATGGGGGTCATGTGGGCAGGTCAGCTAAATTTCTTGCCAGGATCACCAAAAAATTTTTTTTAATTTCTTTAAAGACCTATATAAATTTGATGGATCAGACTGAGTCAAGAAAAAGGAATGCTGGGACAATATTAAACTACCTAAACTTTCTTTAGAAATTATGTCAGAAATCAATATGCCCATCTCCATGTCCGAAATATCAGAAGGTATTAAGTCAGCAAAGCTAAACAAAGAGGCTGGTTCAGACCCTCTCCCTATAGAATTTTACAGAGTTCTGCAGGAACAAATTACTCCTACCTTACATAAGCTATTCAATTTGTATTTGTTTTAGAGAATACTAAGTGTTCTTCATATTTTGCTGCCTCTAACATTTCCTTAATCCTCAAAAAAAATAAAGACCCAGAACTCCCAGCCTCATACAGACCTATTTCACTGCTGAATGCTGACTAAACTCCTTACATCTATCGTAGCCAATAGACTAAAATCTCATTTAGGCATCATAATACACGAGAATCAAACAGGATTTATGCCCGGGAGAAACCCAGTGAAAAATATGCAGAAGGTTATGTTAGTATTGGATTGGAACAAATTTAAATCTTCCAAATGTAGAGATTTAGCTAACCTGGCCTTACTAACAGTTGACGAGGAGAAAGCCTTCGATCGCATTAGTTGGGACCATCAATTTTTTTCTTTGGAACAATTTGGTTTGACAGGCTATTTCAATAATTTTATACATTTAATTTACAGTTTCCCAATATCTGCTTTAATTATTAATAATTCCATCTCCCAGCGCATGGCTTTTCAAAGGGGCACCAGACAAGGTTGCCCGCTTTCTCAACTACTTTTTAATATTTTGCTAGAGCCATTGGCGATCCTTTTGCATCAAAATCTTGAAGGAATCCAATTAGGGAGGCACAAGTTGGTTTTATCACTCTATGCAGATGATCTACTACTATTTTTAAGTAATCTAAAGATGAATTTGCTGCAACTATTTGATGATATACATATGTTTGGTGTAATTTCAGGTTATAAAATTAATTTGTCGAAATCAGAACTCCTATGATTATATAAAAAGGCTGATAACACTATCAATCATCCATTCACCGAGACTTCACAGATTACTTATTTAGGCAGAAGATTAAGTGCCAATCCTGAGGAGTGGTATAGCTTAAATTTTCCCAAATGCTTTAATAACTGTAAAAAAAATAATTTGTTGACTGGTTTAACTTACCTATATCTTTGAGAGCTCGTGCCATGCTGATTAAAACCTTACTGTTTCCCAAACTATTATATTTAATCCAAAATATCCCGGTGCCTATCCATAAAGCTGATATTCAAATGTTCAATAAATCCTGTTCCAGGTTCATATGGAAAGGCGCCAAAGCTTGGATAGCTATACATCGTCTTATGAATACCAAGCTTACTGCAGGACTGGCCTTACCAAATATTCAATTTTACAATTTAGCTGCCCTCACTAAAATAGCCATAGATTAGATTACTGAAAATGAACAGGTCACTTTTCTGACATGCGAGTCTAATCTTGTTGCCCCCTTCAATTTGAATGCATGATTGCATTGCCCAATAAGCAATAACATCGCTACCATCTACCGTTTTTAGCCTAATGACCTTTAAAACATTGTGGTAGCATGGCAGAAATACTGTTCTGAATCTTGCTGCTCACCATATGTCTCGAAATTCCTCCCAATTACGGGCAACCCTAATTTTCCTCCAGATCTGTCAAATGTCGTTTTCAGACAATGGCTGAGTAAAGGTTTAAAGTGGGTTAGTCAAATATTAAGACCTGATTTAGTTCCAGAAACATTTAGTGATTTATCAGTAAATTTGGACTATCAAAAAGAGACTTTTATGCATTTTTACAGTTAAGGCATTATATTTCTGAACTGAAACAAAATTTTGGTTTAGATTGGTCTCTTGGTGCATTGCATAGCAGAATCAATTTATATCAAGCTGGCATATATCCTATTTCCTCTCTTTACTAAATCAACGCCCCTCATTTGAGCAATCAGAATATATAGTAGCCAAATGGATAAAGTATTTCCCAGACATCAATACGCAGGCAGTATCAGATAGCTTTAAAATAACAGATAAAGCCTGGGTTCTGACTGCGTGGTCCCAGATAAAGATAAGTTTGGCAGTCTATTTAACATCAGAGATTCTGTCCAGATGGTACAAGTCAAATATTTTATGCTCAAGATGTAGTGCGACCCATACTGACCTTTTTCATTGTTTTTGGGGATGTCCCAAAATTATGCAGTTGTGAAATTATATACTGGATGAATTCAGTATTAACTTAGATTTCCGCATTCTACCATATGATGTTTTTTTCTTAGCCAAATTTCAAGATGTTTACAAAAACTTAAGCTTAATTAATACAATTTTGTTTATAGCTCATAACCTTATTTTAAGGTCATGGAAAGCACATTCTGCCCCCAAGTTTGCAGAGCTTAAACAAGCTTTGATTACACAATATACGCTAGAGCAGTACAATTTACAGAACCCTACTGATGCGCAACTAGCAGTATTTTAAAAAAATAGTTTATTCTCATCCTGCCAGAGATGGCACAAATTCAATTAGTTAAACCATTGGTTAAATCATCCTATGTTCAACTAAACGTGTATGCTGGCCATCTACCTAATTCATTGCTGGGCTCTGGGAGTGATTGAAAGAGGAGGGTTCCCCCTTCCTTTCCCCTCCTTGTCTATTTTCTTTCTTTCTCCTTTCCCCCTTTTTTTTTCTCTCTTCCTTGTTTAAATACCCCATGATACAATCTAACCCTGTCTTCTTAATGAGAAATTACACTTTGTGAAGAATAATGGGTACTCCCCGTTAGGGGAAGATTTCGGTGTAAATATTATTAATCTGTAATTCTGTACAATCAATTTAAATTCCAATTCTGGAGATAGATGGTCTATATGCACGGTCCTTTGGTGACCCTTATTTATTTGTATTTAACTTGGTTTCACTTGGGTCCTGCGTGACACCATATTACTTTGTTATGCTTTTTTTATGTTTTCTTTTACCTTGACTATAGGTTCTCTTTGAGTATGAAAAGATTACAATGTATGCAACATGAAGCTGTTTTCTTCTTATATAATTTAAAAAATCCAATTTTTGGAGATAGATGGTCTATATGCACAGTCCGCCTCAGACCTTCATATATCTTTTTGTAACCTAGTATTGTTTGGGTCCTGCGCGACACCATATTATTATGCTGTGTTTGTGTCTCCACACTATTGGTTATAAATAAAAGATTTAAAACAACACTGAATAATAATAAAATATTAATTTCTTGATAGTGTCATAGTGTAAGCAGCATATTGAATAACTCTCTGATTATCAGACATACCATCTTCATTTAGAGACACTTATTCAGCTCTACTGTGATATATACATATTCACTGCTTCTATCCCCAATAATACTCCAGAGGGGAGAGAATGCATAAAAAGTAATTACAAGGCAACATAAATGATAACATGTTAAACATAGACTCCAGAACATCCTATATCATATCTAAAGATTAACTGGCTATAGTAGTGGGGTCAAACTTATATAGTTCCAGCAATATTCGTTCTGAGCAGGCTAATAAATGTTAGGGTAGCACAGGCCCTTCCAAGGGATCTATCCTATCCCCACCTTCCAAACACTAGTCAGTCTTTGTGATTCAGAGCGTCTTACCGCCATGGGTCTAAGGACGAAGGAGGGACGCCGTAAGAAAAGTGAGAGGTTCTTTAGTTCCTTTTCAAAGGCTGCCATATTAATTAGGGATCGTCCCAAAGCTAGATCTCCACATTGCATCTGTAAGATATGCCCAGCCGAGTGGAACCTTGTGTTTTTGTCAAGAATTCCTACGGGCCTAACTACCCATAGTTCCGATGTTACTGTGCTCAGATGGGGGAATTGAGAGACCGACAGAGCTGCTTCCCCTCCAAAGTGGATCTTCTCCTGGTTACCGCTCGCAACCTCTAGGTAAGGGGTCAGAATTGTTGACTTTTCTTTCTTTGTGGTACTCTCCATGTGTGGGGAAATGTCAATTTGCCCCATAGTAGTGTTTAGCAGATCCTCACCGTGGTCTGTGGTATAAGACCCATTGGCACTGAAACAGCGATCAATCAGAGAGTGGAGCTTCCTAAAGTGGTCCTACAGTAGGTTAAGAATCGTGGCTTCGGTTTCTTTTAGATGCAACACCATTGTCTCAGATTAGGTGGTTCTAATACTTCTTAATTGCAGTCACCATAGAACTGCATTACCCGGGAAACCAAGGGGAGTGTTAGCAGAGTTTCTATAGTCCGCTGCATAAATCTCTAACCGCCCAGTCCAGAGCTCCAAATATGGTTATCACCTTGATAGTGGTATACGTTAGCTTGTCCAATATTCTCCTAGATCTAGGGTGATTATTCAAGTGTGGATGTCGTTCTATTTGTTAGATAATCAGCGACTTATCTGTATGATGTTTGGAGCTACTAATTTTTGCGTCCTAACATGGACGCTGCCAGGGCACGATCCCCATCTTCTTATTTTATAACAGAGACATTCAAAGTCTCACATTACTAAAGATCATGTATTTTTTATGTCTTGATTTTTTTTTTTCTTTATCATGTATCTGTATAATATTGCTTAATTTGTTTAAAATACATGTATAACGTGTCAAGGAATGCTGTTACAATATGCTTTCACTATTGGATATAAATAAAATATATATAAAAAATGATTCTGTTGTGTGGGTAGAAATCTAGGAGGGAGAGGAATAGGTTAAGCTTGCAAAATGTATGGTACGCACGGTAGAATATTAATTTTGAATATTGAGATTCTCCCCATCCATTAAATATTTTTCAATCTCCATGCAGACAGATCTGCTATTATCTTTTTTCTATATGGTGAAATAGTTGGCCTCAAATATCTAATTTACTGTAGGGGCTAAATGTATTCCTAGATATTTCAACTATTTTTTGCTGTTGATGAAAAGTGCATATATTTTGAAATTGGAGTGTATTCCCTTCCTCACAATTCATCGCTAACATTTAATATTTGGAGGCATGTTTAAATGTATCTAGTTCTGATATCATGATAGGAATAGAAGTTAAGGGATTCGTTAGGAAAAATAATATATCATCTGCGTATAACAGAATTTTGTGACTTCAATCTCTTACGGTAATGCCTTCAATTTTTTAATGTGATCTTATTACTATGGCTAGTGACTCTACTACACGCAAATAATAATGGGGATAATTGGCATCCCTGTCTTGTACTGTTAGAGATTTGGAAAGCTTATGACAGAGAACCATTTATCCTGACCTTGGGTGAGGGTGAGGTATATAAAGTGAATATTTGAGATATAAATGAGTGTCCTATTTGAAATCTAGTCAAAATTAAACTTTCATTATTCAGATAGGACTTGTAATTTTAATCAACTTTCCAATTTACTTTTATCATCAAATTTGCTTTGTTCTCTTGGTTTTCTTATTTGAAACTAAACCTAGGTAGGCTCATATGCTAATTTCTAAGCCCTTGAAGGCTGCCTCTTATCACATGCTCTTTCATTGCTTTTCACAACAAGAGACTGTTAGTTCTTGTGGGCCATATAGATAACACTGTGTTCAGGCACAGGGAGTTATTAAAGGGACACTGAACCCAAATTTGTTCTTTTGTGAATCAGATAGAGCATGCAATTTTAAGCAACTTTCTAATTTACTCCTATTAAAAAAAATTCTTTGTTCTCTT
>CAJPDP010478201.1:0-11583 GCA_905336975.1 Bombina variegata variegata
CAGCGTTAGGCAAATCCCATAGAAATGATAGGATACGCAATTGACGTAAGGAGATCTGCGGTAGCCTCGAGTTGCGGAAAGAAAGTGAGCGGTAGACCCTTTCCTGCCTGACTCGTAATACCAGCGTTAGATAAAAAGCAACGTTGGGACCTCTCAACGCTGCTTTTTAAGGCTAACGCCAAACTCGTAATCTCGCCGCATATGCGTTTAAAACATGGATCCATGTATGAACAACGTTGATAAAAACATTAATACAAAATATATAAAAATATATAGGTCCTAAAAGCAACAATATTAAAGACAAATATTGATACAAAGGTTGATACAATATGGTATATCTGTTGTAACAAAATTAATAAGCATTAAGTTAGATTCCTATTCAAATATACTAAGACTCTCAAAAATTGTGTTTATAAGGTGCACCTTTTGTGAACAGTCCTTGAGGTGATGGGAAAAAGTGATAAACACAAAAAAGTGTCCAAGAACAAAACTTATAAAAAATAGTGAAAAAGGATTGACTCAAAAAAGGGAAAAAATATGCAAAACATGTGCAAAAATACAAAAATATATATGAATATCAAAACTTGCTGTGTATGGGTAATCCCAATGATGTCTAAATTGGAATCTCTTGGGTTTCCTAGAGGTCCTGGAAATTCAATCATGGAGAACCTAAAAGTGTCCTGTAAAAAATAAACAACAATAGTGCAGATCGTCTATACCACCTTGAAATGGTATTGGGAAAAGGCCTACCAGTGTTTGTATAAGTGGGCCTTTATCAAGACTAAATACTTGAGGTATGTAGTAGCCTTATATATGGAGTGATAACTAGTCTTAATTGCGTTGTTTGGGTGCCAAACATGTTGGATCTTATTATATATAAGGACAGAACACCGAAAGAGACCAAGGAGGAGACAATTAATGTCTCAATGATCACAGAGTACAGTGCGAACAAACACATTATTGAAAAGATATTCAGAAAACACTGGTCATTACTCAGAAATGATGACATAATCAGAGAGAGACTGCCTATATAACTGAGGTTTATCTACAATCTGAAGAATATGATAGCTGCAAGCATATCAAAACAAAAGAAATAAGGTGTGAGCGACTTCAGTGGCAAAGAGATCAAAGGGTTTTTTCCATGTCCAAGTTGTAAGGCATTTAAATGTGGCCTAAAGGCAAATCACTTCCTTTCATATAATACGAAAGTGAATCACGAAATACGGGATCTCATTAGGTGTCAAGATAAAGGAGTAGTGTACATGATCCAATGCTCATGCGGACTACAATACGTTGGGCAGACATCGAGACCACTAAATGATAGGATCAGGGAACACTTACTGCTTATCAATAAGATGAACATAGAGACACCATTGTAAAGACATTTTACAATTAAACACCAAGGTAATCTCAAGGATCTCAGCTTCCTCGGGATTTAGAAAGTTAGAAAGAACTGGAGATGTAGTGACTATGAGAAGAAACTACTGATCACAGAATCCAAATGGATATTTACCTTGGACTGCTTATACCCAAAAGGTCTTAAAAACAAAGAAGACCTATCACACCTCTTAAACATAAGAGTCTAAATGCTGGACAAAGAAGGAGCCAATAAAGTCCCACCATGACCACATGTATTTCCATACTAGTCCTCATGGAGAGATATCTTTAAGCCTCCTCTCTAAAATGCATATGATACAAATTCCAGCAGATCCAAAGTTTAAGCTGTTTTATATCCATCTGAGGCAACAAGATATATCAAACGGCGAGGGTGGTAGCTCATTTTTGTGGGCTTCCCATCGCAACTCATTTGATGCTATATATTGTATAAAATATACAGACATACAAAATGTTTCATATTATATGAACACACCAACCTGATGTAACCTCTCCCAGTTGATGATAATACCTAGTTGATGATAATACCTAACAGAGAAATCAATACACTAAATATGGCAATTCCTCAAGGACTGTTCACACAAGGTACACCTTATAAACACGATTTTTGAGAGTCTTGGTATATTTGACTAGGAATCTAACTTTACGCTTATGAATTTTGTTACAACAGATGTACCATATTGTATCAACATTTGTATCAATATTTATCTTTAATATTGTTGCTTTTAGGACCGATATATTTTTATATTTTTTTTATTAACGTTTTTATCAACGTTGTTCATGGATCCATGTTTTAATGCATATTGTTTTTTTTATAATGTCCGATTGATTTTTTAACCGCAATTGTAAATGTACACATTTTTAGCCACCTTTATACGCTCGCCTTTGTTTATGCGCTCTTTACTAATCCTCTTCAATATGTTGGTGCAGTCATAACTCCCCAAAAGTGATATAAATGATAACCATATTTTAAAATGGTTTTATTTTTTCATGTTTGGAAATGTTAATTAGCCTATAAATAATATTTGGCCCCTTCATTGTCTTTGAACAACAAACATTTTTATTAAATGTATTAGGTTAAGAATAAAGAAATTAAATGCATATTTAAAAATATCCATATATATTTATATAGTATGACAACTATTTTAACATATTGGAGGCAAGTGGAGAAGGAGGTTTCCTAGACCCTCTTTATTGAGATGATCTACGTAACTGATTTCAGTCTTTTTCCTCCTTTCTAATTCACTCTGTTTTAACACTAATCTTCTCCATTCTAAATTTAACATTTCCTCCTCTAATTCCAGGTCACTCTGAAGTATCCTTCCATGCTGTTCAAAAATAACTTCCAATAGTGCTAATTATTTCATGTTGTTCATCCCTGTATTGCCCACCCAAATTAACCATTCCCTGCATGGCTGCTTCCTCGTGTACTTCAATACCTGTCTGTCAGACTTAGGTTTTGATTTCTTCTTCATATTGCTCTAAAACAGGAGGAATTGTGGGAGTATCAGAGACAACTTTTATTCATAATACAAAATATACAGACTTTAAAATAAAAAAAGTAAAGTAAAAAACACAGATATCTTACAAAATACAGGCTGATGCATGTCTCGAATAGAATAGGCATGTACATATTCTAGTTAAGTTGTATTTATTATTATATCACATGCTTATAATGTAGTGTATTCCACCACCAGAGCATGCAGTTCAGGTAAAAATGGTATACTTGAAGTACAATGTAGCACTGTGCATTTTCAGAATGTTTCTTTTTTTCTTTCATTTACTCCGCCCTGCGAGGCATAAGGATCTGTACAGTGTTCCTGTTTTTTATGTTTAAGTGTTGGAGATAAATAAAAGATTATAAAAAAAAAAATTGCATGCTCTATCCGAATCATGAAAGAAAACATTTGGGTTCAGTGTCCCTTTAATGTTTTTATCTCCTAGTTAAATCCATGCCACAAAGAATTTGGGCTATTCTGGGACACAAGAGATTCATTTGCAGTATTAATATGTTCCTAATAAAGTGGCCACTGAGTGTATAAGATCCTGCACTGATCATGCAATCACTAAAGTCTGCTGAAAACTCTGATACACAATTATGTAACATTCTTTTTAATGGGCAATGAAATTTTAAGATATTTTAAGATTTTTCTTAGTTGAATGTTGAATTGGCTATGGCAACATGTTGGGCCTACGGCTTTAATCTGCCATCAAAATCTAATTTCTGAGTATCCTCCTGCACCTCATCCCTCAATTAAACTGGTCCCTATTAGGAATGAAATTTGCTTACACCTAGCAAACGTCCTTCATCTCACAAACAGCCAGTTAAACAATAAAACTTGGCACTTTTACCCACATTACAGTATACAAGGTGTATTTACTGATATGGTTAAGTCATACAACTTTCCCATTTAGCCAAATCTCTTCCCAAACTCTTTCCCCTCTTGGACTCTCCTGCAATGTTTGCCCCGTTTCCCTTCAAAGGACCCCATTGATCAAGCACTTTAAGTCATTAAACTTTACAATTACGCTTCTTTTTTTAAATACTTACCTTTTTGTTACTGTAAACTTACCGCTGATCCTCTGCCTGCAGCTCCTTCAGTATTTAGCATATCGATGACGAGCCGGCTTCCTCCAATCGTTGTGTGCCTCAGGAGCTGGATGCCAAAGGGGGCACACAATGATTGGAGGAACCTGGATCGTCATCGATCTACTCAATACTGAAGGAATTGTGGGCGGAGGATCAGCGGTAAGTTTACAGTAGCAAAAATTTAAGTATTTTTAAAAAGCGTAATTGTAATGTTTAATGACTTAAAGTATCCATGTTTTTAAGAGTATTTTTAAATACCAGACTTTAAGACATTCAACTTTACAATCACTTTAACTACCCAGACTTCAGGAAAAACATAAGACTCTCTTTTTCATAGCAATATAAGAAAGCACTAAAGCAAAATTGCTCTTTAATGTTATATGTTTTATTCATTTTACCCTTTGATCCTCAAGTTGCAATACCTTATATTTCTACTTCAATGTGAAATACAGAAAAAGATTAAAATTGCAGTGACTGGGGTCTTTAAAGCACATTATATGTCAGACACATTTATTGTTTTGAAGGAAAAAAGATACTTCCTAAATCTAAGAACATACTGGCATTCCAGAAGAAATCATCGATATATGAGAGAATATTGGCACATCTAAAGACAAAGTTGTAACTTTTTTAAGCCATTTTACTCAACAAAGTCCCTGGATTTTAAACTTTCTACTTTTCCAGTTTCTCAAACCAAAAGCAAAGCCAGTTACAGAATTATCATCTGTAAGTTTGCAGCAATTATGGCCGGATCACCAAGGGAATGTGCCTGAAATGAATTTAGTCCTTGCTCACTTACATTGGAGCAAAAGGTTATTGCAGCAGATTGTGCTTAAACAGAACTTGACTAAATGAACAGACAGAGCACACTTGGGGCTTTGTATCATGTAATCTATTTTCTGAAAATAGATGCTTTCGGGGGGGGGGGGGCGGGTTCTGAAATTTAAAGGGACCTTGTAATGCAAAAATTAAATGTTCTAATGTTTTACAACATGTAAAGGGATAGTAAACAACCAAAATTTTATTGTTTAAAAAGATAGATAATCTCTTTATTTCCCATTACCAGTTTTGCATAACCAACAATGTTATAGAAATATACCTTTTACCTCTGTAATTACCTTGTCTCTTAATCATTACCCTATCTGAATCATGAAAGTTTCATTTGGACTCTTTAAAAGGAAATAAAACCCTTTTTTTTTTCTTCCCTGATTCAGAGAGAGCATGTTATTTTGAACAACTTTTCAATTTACTTTTTTTATTTAGTTTGTTGTATTCTCTTAATATCCTTTGTTGAACAGGAAACCTAGGTAGGCTCAGGAGCTGCTAATTGGGGGCTGCAAATAAATGGCTCACATTTTCTTGGCTTACCCAATGCGTTCAGCTAGTTCCCAGTAGTGCATTGCTGCTTCTTCAACAAAGGATACCAAGAAGATTGAAACAAATTAGATAAAATAAAAGTACAGTAAATTAAAATAAGTAAATTGGAAAGTTGTTTTAAAATGTATTCTCTGTATGAATCATTAAAGAATATTTGTGGGTTTCATGTCCCTTTAAGTCAGAAACTGACATAGCACTGCCACATGCCTGACCCTAATTAGCCTCAACATATGTGATAAGATAAGAACTGCTCAACAATTGAATGTTTTATGACTGTGACTAGCTATGTCTATCACAGTCCAAAGAGACAGCAGCACTCACCAAATCTTCAAATTCCACAAATTTATTGGGACACCAAACTGCAAATTAAGACAACGTTTCTGACCTCTAGTCCTTAGTCATTTTGAAGAGTTGGTGAGTGCTGCTGTCTCATTGGACTGTGATTCTATGTATGGAGGACCTGGTGTGAAGCCCATGACAGATTTGCACCCCTTGAATATATATTGTGTGCTTTATATTAATTAGACTGTTTACTAGCTATGTCTATTCCAGTAACAACTTCAAATATGGCAAGTGGTCAGTGGAGTTTGGCTACTGAAAAACTGTTGCAGCAAATAAGATGTTAATGCATTCCACACATTTTCAAACTCACCCAGTATGTTAGATTATTGCAACAATGCAGACACATTTTGTAATTATAAGATGTTTACTGTCCCTTTTAACAACATTAATAGTATTAAACAAACAGGACATAATCTAGATTCAGGACCACTTAATTTAAAGATCCTAGGCCCAAATCATGACACATACAGTAGCATCAGGCTGGAGATCCCTGCTGTAAAAGGGTGATTTTCTCTGCTCAACACAAAGATATTGTTACAATAAAAGTTACCTTTTAATTATTTGTTTTCACACCACTTTGCTGTTTATTTGCGTCTGTTATTTTCAAGGTAATGCTTTTCAAATATTAACATGAACATTTGCTATTTTATACTTATGTTTCCCAGTATGTCTGTTACTCAATTAACATCTGTTAAGCCCTGTAATTTTCTAATCATTTGTACTTTTTGGGTAGGCTGACTGCATTTTAGTGTCCTACCGTTGTCATAGAAACAAATGACTAAGATCGCCTACCGTTGCTATAGTGTTTAGAACTGTTGTAGTCCCAGTACCTTTCACTCGCTCAGTCACCATCATTTACATGACGGAAAAATAACATTGAATTTCACTTTCCATACCATATGTTTTTCATACTTTCATTCCAAAAAATGCATAAATACAGAACAAGAAAGTAAAATTAAGTATTAGAAGAAACAGAGAAATGTCATATACATATGTGCCTGTTATATGTTACCTTGGATTAGTTGCTTTGCTTTGTTCTTAAAGCAATATTAAATTAAACATTAAATCAACCATAAATGTTAATTCTGCATAGTACAAAACATTTTGCAGTGCACTTTAATTATTTTTTGTCTGCTTTTATTGTAGTTTACTTACTTATGGTTGGCGCTGGACAGCATCCTATTGGATCCAGAATTCTTAAGGCTCCATGTACTACTAAGGTTGCTTTTGAGCACTTGAGGGAAAGACTTGCTCATGTTAGCATCCTGTCCCCAATGAAAAAAGCAGCTGTCATAGGACAAGTTTCCATATACAAAAAGGCAAGTTTGTTCAGTGTGGTTAAAAGGTCCAGCTCGCAAGGCCAGATTGGCCTACCAGGATACCAGGAGATTTCCCGGTGGGCTACAGAAGCTGGGGCTGGAAATCTACAATTTAAAGGAGTGATTAATGGATGCAATTAGGTTGTAGGTGCCTATGTAACAACAAGCTGACACTTTTATTTAATACAAAGTAATATTATTTAATTAACAATATTGGGGAAGTAGTGTCCCAGTAATGCCCTTTGAGAAAAATGGGGCAGGTGCATTCTACTGACTCAACAGAAAATAGGGCTGGTCTTCATATTTTTCCAGGGCTGCTTTTTATTCCCAATCCGTCCACGGAAACCAGTATGCAGAATTGCACAAGGCAATCCCTATGCAATAGCGCATGCAGGTAGCAGACATACAATGTCTGCTGCCTGTTTACTGCAAAGATGAAGAGACAGGTTCCCAAGTCAGGAACTGTATCCACCCACAGATTAGTACATGTCCTAAGCCTACAACATACTATATATGGGGTCCTAAGCCTACAACATTCTATATATGGGGTCCTAAGCCTACAACATTCTATATATGGGGTCCTAAGCCTACCACATTCTATATATGGGGTCCTAAGCATACAACATTCTATATATGGGGTCCTAAGCCTACAACATTCTATATATGGGGTCCTAAACCTACAACATACTATTTATGGGGTCCTAAGCCTATACAATTATATGTATAGGGTCCTAAACCTACAACAGTCTATATATGGGGTCCTAAGCCTACCACATTCTATATAGTAATTGTTTTATCAGTGCAGTAGCACTCTTAAATATATCCCTTAATGGTTCAGTACAAAGATAAGATAAACAATTGTAAAGAGGCCTTTTAAAGGAACATTTAACTACAGGGTACAAATACAGTAGCATTACTGCTACTAACCTATTATTTCCTTCTGTGCTTGCATCTATTTTAAAAGCCATTCTATTATTTTAACCCTTTATAGGTGCAGGTTAATTTTCATGCTGGGCACTGCCATCTTGTAGCACCCGAAGACACAAGTCACAGATCAGTGATGTAACATATTTTTGACAGCTATAACTTGTTCCTCTATTGAGCTCACCAATCTGAAGTGCATGATACAACTTGTCAAAAAGACAACGTCACTGATCTGTGAATATTGGCCAGAGCTACAATAGAGGCAGACTAGGAGCCCCTGCAGGGGGGTGGCACAAATTAGGTGCATGAAGTAAAAAACATTTAATGTGTATATTTATTTATTTTTTATGCCTAACTTGGGCTTCATAGTAGGGGACATATGTGGTTGCATAATGTTTAATATGGGAGAATGGGATGGCTTTAAAGGGAGCTACAGCCACAAGAGAAAAAAACAATTGATTGTTTAAAGCAACCCTTCTATAACCATATAACTATAAAACCCAAATTATTTGAAACAAATATTAAAGGAACAGTCTACTCCAGATTTTTTTTATTTATTATTAAAAGATAGATAATCCCGCTGCGACTTCCGGTGGGCGGCGATCCAAGATTGCCAAGGATTCTTGAGGCTCTGTGCAGCTTTAAGCAAAAAGTGGCTATATATCTCGCCATCAACATATCCCTTGGCAACATTTGTGCCCGGGAACTTCCCTGGATCAAGGTACATCACCCCTTGGCCGCCGAGAAGCAGATTAAAATTAAAAAGGCCATTTGGCACCGTGGCGTGCGTTCTGCTGCCACGCTGTATATAGTTTCATTTCACTTCAGCTACATATTAAACTCCTTCCTGACCCTATGCAATGGAAAATGTCCATCACTAAAGAAGCAAGCACCGACAACTGCATACTTGCTGAAATAAGGGCCATATTCTTGCCTAGGCTGGACAGTCTCCTATCGTCCTGCACAGACCTATGCACAATAGTAAAGGTAACGGAACAACCTTCCCGACTGAAGAAATCTGTATCCAGTCGACATGGCCCTACCTCACAGAATATGGCAAGCACTATCACATCCTACTTCGGGGGACAGACAATGGCCTCACGATCTCACAGAGTGGTGAAGTGGCAGCAACATCGGAGACCGGAACAACTCCCACCTGCCTGAACCTGTTAGAGTCTATCATAGATTCCATATCTTCTCCGGTGACTGCTCCAGACACAGACCTCAGATCCAGATTGGAAGAGAAAGCCGCCTACATCACCTCTAATTCAGCAATGGCGGGATTATATATGAGAACCACTATATATGGGAATTTGCATGATCACTATATATATAATATTAAAAACATGCCTGCACGACTAGCCACCAATCCCGGACCGGACATGACTGTCAATGTGGATAAGGGACATACAAAAAAGAAGAAGCAGGACACAGGGTTGCAGGGATCACTTTGTTGCCGTTCCCATAAGATGCACTACTGCTGGAAGCAGTGTAGGACCCGTTTGGCTACGGGTATTGGCTGAATTTGCTAGCGCCCACTCTCCTGAAGCAACAGTGCCTCTATTTGATTATATAATGTAAAAACGGTTCTATTGCACCAGGCTTTATGCCACCCAATATTTTTACATATTTAGTCGCTGAGAGATAGCAATATCTCTTATGCAGAAAATAATGCTATTATTATGGAAGTTTTCTTCAATCTATCGCCTACTTCTTTGCCGCTGGTATAGATTATACAGCCTCACATCTTAATAATGAGTAAATGGGTCCCAACTATATAATTTTTTCGTTCCCTGACTTTTCCAACAGTAATTTTCCTTCCTCGACACTTGAGTACTACTTTATGACCCACAGATAACTTTTTAAGGTAATGATTAATCCTGTTTTTCTAGGTCTGCTCTTATTATTATCAGCATTCTTGTTTTCAAAAATGATCTACACTGCTGTGAAGTGTTAACGTTGTTTGATTTCATGAGTTAAATCTGCATACTGTATAATCTTTGTATTTAACCTACTACATCACATGTCCTAAGCTAAGGTTTACCCTGAAGTTTTATGATACTGCTAATATGTTTTCTAGTTTTCAATCTCAAATTGGCGTTATGGGATCAAGTTAACACAAGAGTCCTACCTGGAAAATGTATGGCAGGATGGGCAATGTTTATAATGTATTCTTAGTCTAGTTTAGTTGAGTTTTTATTTTTTAAGTTAGTTTGTTAAAAGCATTATAATTCTTGACATTATTAAATACCATGGTGATTCTACTGTTAACCCTGTTGGGGGCGGTAAATGCATCATACAGAAGTTAAACCCAATGTTTACTTTCTCCTCCAGCATTTAGATCACCGTGTAAACTTATGTCATAAATTAAATAGCCTTTCAATCTACAGACATGTTTATTTACATACCCAACATATCATAAAGTGTTTCCCAATGCACAAATCTTTATCTTATATCACTGAGGTTGCATCATTTATTGTTTAATGCTAAAATCAATGTTATATCGTTTAATAACTGGACTGACCCAGGCTGCAGGAAAGACTAGTTTCATACGCACCCTACCTATCAATACTGGGCCAGCACATACTTTAACACCAGCACATACTTTAACACCAGCGTAGAATTATATCCTAACAGATGTAGTCATTTCCTTTGCCTACTTTACTTTAATGTTAGAACTCTACAAATCCCACAGTAAACCAAAACCATTATCACCATCCTCTTGGGAGACACAATCCTACTGTACCCTACGCCCACTCATGTGTTCTTGACTATGCGCCTTTTTGCTGTATTCTTATAACTATCTGGCACACTAGTTCCACCACTCTAAATACAGAGTGAACCATAAAACCTACAAGATCCACTACAATGTCTGTGTACAATTCGGCATACAAAAGCAACACAATAATCATTTTGCCACCACGCATTTAACTTAGTTTATATAGGTGTTTAGTTTAGTTGTAATTATAATAATAAAACCCCAATAATGAGTACACAAATCATATGCAGTAATTCTTATTTTCATTTGTAAAAACCTCTGAGTTGTATAAACATAATTGCACTATTAACTGTTTGAAATATCCCTACTGATGTGCTTCTTTGTTCTGATAATTTACTTTAACCACCCTGCAAAGTGGAATGATGTCCACATTGTCCAACTGTACTCATTGTTGGAAATAAATAAATAAAAGTTTAAAAAAAAATAAAAGAGATAGATAATCCCTTTATTACCCATTCCCCAGATTTGCACAGCCAACACAGTTATAATAATATACTTTTTGCCTCTGTGATTACCTTGTAGATAAGCCTCTGCAGACTACCCCATTATTTCAGTGCTATGTTTAGACTTTTTGATTTATTTATCAATGTGCGGCGGACATGATACGTTACATCGTATCATGTCCGCTCGCACATTAATAAACTGGCCCCTCTATCTGAATTATGAAACTTTAATTTTGACTGGACTGTCCATTTAAACATTTTTAGCAAGCATTGTTGGTTCAATAATGTTTATCTATTCTGTATACAAATGGTTCAACTAAAGTAGTTTCTAGTTTGAACAAATCACTGTTAGGTATTCAGGGAAACAATCTCGATAGATAGATAAATAGATGATAGAAAGAAAGAAAGAGATAGATA
>CAJPDP010478217.1:0-11644 GCA_905336975.1 Bombina variegata variegata
GCTTTTTACAGCTATACGGCATCACTTTCAAGTGTTTCAACATTTGGGTAGCATGGCCCTTTAAGCTTCAAAACCTGTTGTGTTACTATTCACATTTGAATACATTATATTTTAAAGAAAAATGTCTTAGTCTAAATGTATAATTTATGACATTTCTAGTGAAAGAGTTCTTTCTCCAGATGCAAAGAATGTGATTAGGTAAATTATGCATTTCTCAGTGTTGGAAAATCTTCTTGGAAGTTCAGTTCTTTTCAAAAAAGGTCCCAGATCATGTTCAAGTATGTCTCTTGTTTTTGGTGTTCATGATTAGTTCCTGCTATGGTTTTAGGAGGTGAGGGAACATGCCTATGAATTATCAGAATGGATAGAGATTGTTAACCTGAGCGTGTTCCCTAACTATATGATATCATACACACTAAATAGAAACACACACATCTGGCAATAACATATGCATAGATATATTTTGCCTAAGCATACACCTGTAGTTTTTTGGTTGGTTGTGCCCCATTCCATATTTGGTAGTGATCTAAGGTTATGAGGGGGCGCACACTATACAGGATATAACAAATCAGTAAAGATCAATCCATACATTTATATGTGTTCTAGATAAGAGAAGTGATTGGAAAATGGTAAAAGAAATTTTGTTACAATAGGTGATAAGTCCCAAAAAGTCCAATGCTGTGTAATAAGCACAATCTTTGATGGATTAGATCGCAATGGCAGCTCTCCTCCTCACAGATAGATCCAGATGATACTATGAAGGAAGCATAAAACAGAGGGGCGCCTCATGTATGTATCAGCATATTCAAGTATGAGCATATGGATATTCAAGCCAAATAGGTACTCACATTTGGTAAAAGTACACTTATGTACTGGTAAGAACGAGCTGGTAACTTGGGGTGTGCCAGCTAACCCTCTCCTGGCTCCAGCGAGGTATACAGGTGTGGTCCAACCCATACAAAAGTAGGCGACTCCAGTGGCTCAGGTACAGTATAGAGAAAGGTCAAATAAAAGCAGGTACTTCCACCAGGTGTTATAGTAATAAAAAGATTTATTGTAAAACTTCCAAAATTTAAAAACATACAAGCAGTGGCTATAGGGGGCATGTACAATGTACCCCTATCTATGCAACGCGTTTTTCAGCCTTAAAACTGTCCATTTCCTCAGGCATAAAGCACCTTACAACTAACAACTCTTTTAAAACAAAGTATGACCAATTAGCAAATTAGTCCCGCGCACCATGGGCGTGTGAGCACACCAGAGTTCTTGATTGATTAAAGAATCACGGCTGGCTGAATCTATTGCACAATCTGAATATTTAAAAACAAAGGTTTTTTACATATGTGTGGTATATATTTAAACATCGTCTCTGTAGGAAACATTTATCCTACAATGTTAGTTTTTAAAAACAATATTACAATTTTTGATTAAAAACAAAACATGATTACTGATGGGTTTTGTGTCCCACTTGGTAATACATCTATACTCGTTTCTAGCGGCTTAGGCCCATTTAATCGAATTTCACCTTGATCCATTTGCTGTATTGCTTCCTTTATATGGACTTATACTAGGTGCACATAATATATTTTCGATGTTTGGTTTGTGTTTTAGATTATGAATGATACCTTATCTCTTTGTGGAACAAAATCTTACAACGGAAAATAATGCTTGATCTGTGGACATATAATAGCATAATACAAAAAAGTGTTTAACATCTTAGCAATAGTGATATTTGTGAGTGATAAATAAATCTAGTAATATAATATTGCTGAACAATTATAAAATGACGTCTCGGAACCAGAGTACAAATGTATAATTCTCTAGACTGTTAAAAAAACAAATCTAGGGGGCGAAGCTTGGCCGCGCTGGAGTTGGCCGCTTGTTAGAAGAGCTCCTAAGCCCTGATCTCCCGACTCTGTGTCTCCATGATCTCTGCTTTGGAAAAAACTGAGGCCAATGCAGTGTGAACACTCCATCATCCAACGGGCACAAAAACGGACCTGAAAGGAAGAGAATTTTTGCAGTAAATGGAACCGAGAACACAGAAGGCACCGGGATCATAACGGGCAGCACCACACAGTTATACATGTCACACTAAGAGATCGACAACACAAGGTATTAATGTGTGCATAACATTGCAGCGTGAAGGATACGAGTAACATTCCCTGCAAATAAAGTGACTACAGACAAAGGGGAAAAAATTAATAAATAAGTAAAAACATTGCAGTGAACTGAACAATACAGTTAATATCTGGGCAGACATTAATAAATGAGAAAAGCACTGGCTTACAAAGCAACCCAAATGGTTGCTAGCACAGACAGACAGGTTTTATAGCAGTACACAGCATTGGAAAAAGACACAATATAATAGTGCTGGATAGAGCCTTTGAATTAAGGAGCCTGTCTACCCTAAACACAATATGTGCCGCCATTTTAGAAGGTACAACTAGCACAAGAAGATAAAAGTAGCAATAACAGTCAGCAGTTTTCTGCACATATAAGGATCATACCAGACACAGGGAGGCAGGCATACTGGGATTTTTCTGGACTTCTAGTTTGTTCAGTAATGCCAGCAAATAAGCTACAAAAAACTGATAACACCTCTAAAAACAAAATGATTAATCAATATTTAAAACCAGCATAAGAATCACCAACGACTTTAACAAGAGTAACTGAGACACAAACCCACACAATAGAGTCACAGACTCAGTCCGCAGAGATAACAAGGGAAGATCTGCAGAAACTAGCCACTAAAGAAGATATACAAGCAGCAATGGCAGACATGCGCAACATGTTTCAAGACATAAAGCAAGTAGATCAGAGTCACTACTTTAGAGGAAAGTCACAATATAGCAACACAAGACATACAACATTTGTCGCAATTGTCTTACAATCAAGAGGAAACAATTCAAAATTTGCTGGATAGGGTGGAAGACCTGGATAACAGGGGCCGTAGAAATATTTTGCGGTTCAGAGGTGTACCAGAAACCATCATGCCAGCGGCACTACAAGGATATCTACAGGATCTATACAGAACGTTGAAAGGCACTAGCACATCTCCAGAAATAATTATGGAAAGGGCGCATAGAGCCCTTAGGGCGAAACCCCCAGCTAAAGCTTCGCCGAGAGATGTAATAGTAACATTCTTAAACTATCGAGACAAAGAGGAAATACTGCGACAAGCCAGACTCAAACCTCAGTTTACCCATGCTGGAATATTGATTCAAGTATTTGCAGACAGCCCCACCACTCTTCAAAAGCGCAGGGAACTGCAGTTTATAACCTCAGTCTTAAGAACACAGAATATCCAGTACAGATGGGGCTTTGCTGTTAGTATAACGGCCATAAAAGGTGATAAAACGGCCACATTTCGAAAAATGGAAAATATAACTGACTTCTGTGAAACGCTACAAATCCAAATACCAACGCCTAGGAGCTGCCCATCTTTAGAAAACAGAATCCAAATGGAAGAACATAACAGAAAAGATGAACACAGAAGATCTGCAATCAACAGAATATCCACAATCTCTCACAAAACACTGACAGGCCACAGCATTCACAAAACAGCTACACCACACAAGGAGAAACCTGCCAACAAAACCCTCACAAAGAGACTTCAACCACAGGACAAGAAACTGAAGATCAGGAGTAAAATACACTGCAAATTCCTGAAGGTTCCTGTGGAGGGAACCATCTACCATTACACTCAAGACGAATTATAAAATTAAAGACTGTTCAAAGACTTGTAAAGTAGAAATGTTGTAATAACTAGTCATTGAAATAAGTTGAATATTCATTCATGTTCTGATATTGGTTTTGATGTGACTGTTTAAAGATTTATGATGATTTACACACAAATCTTTGTGCTTAACACAGCTCAACTCACAGACAATGTACTAGATCACTTATATATCATAGAAGCACACATAGCGTAACAGGTAATTCATGCATATAACACATATCAGACACATGATATGGAATTGCAACTCAGAAGTAAAACATCTTACTAGTACTTGTAAACACATAACATAGAATCGGTTATCCTGAGCAAGGAGAGCATTACTTACAAAAGAATAGACTAAGAACATAGATCATATCTGTAGTGTTAAATGAATACATTGCATTGAATGTTGTTTTGAGAATATTTATATGAATAATTGTGTATCAAGACCTGCCCTACCAAAGAATGTTTAAATGTTGTCTACCATGTCACATTAGGATACCATTCACATAAAAGAAGAACACTAAGGCATAACACCCCACAAACACTACAATAGAATTAATGAAGGAAAATAGCGCGTAATAGATACATAGATGCAGAATCCATAAAATACCACCAGACGCTATAATTAGGCCCACTGTCTGATCTGATCATTGGAAAACACGCAATATTAAAAATATACTGCAATGCACTAACAATTTAAATATAAAGCTACAAAGGAGCACCATTTCGGGGGTAAGGGATACTACCCCCAATTGCAAGACCTATTTGACTGTTCTTGGGCAGTTTACGTATCAGGTGGACTGTCTTAGCAGGGAGCCCCCCAGGCTTACTAAAACCTTGCAACAGTCACTGTCGGGATTTACTTATCCAATATTACATACCCGCCCATATTAGGGCTTCCGTACATAATTCCACTGCCCCCTAGGCTTAATACAGCTGCACACAAAATCTCTTTTTACACCCTCCCCTACCTACCTCTTAACCATAAAATGAACACACAATCTACACGATTGCGTGACCACAAAATACGCTTAATCACAATCAATGCCAAAGGTCTTAACAGCCCAGATAAAAGATCTATTGCGTTCAGGGAACTACATAGACAAGAAGGGGACATTATTTACTTGCAAGAAACCCACTTCAAACAAGGTAGGGAACCCAAACTAATAAGTTCCAAATATCGTACAGCATACTCAGCCTCAGGGCCAAATAAAACAAAACAAACAAAACAAACAAAAGGGGTGTGCATTTTAATCAAGAACTCAGTCCCATTCCACCCAACGCATATAGAAAAAGACAAAGAGGGAAGATTTATTGTAGTAGTAGGTCTTCTATACAACAAACATATAACACTAGCAAATGTCTATATGCCCAATATTAACCAGCACCAGGCACTGAAAATTGTAATACAAAAAATATTGGACCATGGAAAAGGTATGCTATTTCTGGGAGGGGACTTTAACATTGCCCTCGACCCAACACTTGACACGCCCTCAGATCCTTCAACTCACAACTCCAACAACTTATGGTGCATGACACCTGGAGAGTACCTGGATCAGCACCCCACTGATAGCGATTTTACATTCTATTCACATCCACACCAAACGTATTCAAGAATTGATTACATATTAGCGGATCCAGCCAGCCAAACCCTAATTTACAACACAGCCATCCTAACTCTCACCTGGTTCGACCATGCACCTGTGATCTGCGACTTTAATTGGCCAGAAAAAACAATACTTCCATACATTTGGAGACTAGATGATAATCTCATAAATGACCCCATTCAAAAGTTAGAAATAGAAAAAGCACTACGGGAGTATTTCCAAATAAACAAAGACGACCAGCTACAATCAGCTCTAGTATGGGAAGCGCACAAATGTGTCCTCAGGGGAGTGCCTATTAAAATCAAAGCACAAAAACGTAAACAATGCAGGCAACATTATAACTCACTCAGGGCCCAAATTGCACACTGGGAAAAAGAGCATAAAAAAACACTGTCATCCCCCACACTTATGAGTTCACTAACAAAGGCACAAAATGAATTGCAAGCACACCTCCTCAAAGAAACACAACTAAAAGCTATCTGCCTTAAACAATATTATTTTGAGTATGGGAATAAACCGGGATCACTACTGGCCAAAGCACTTAAAAGACAACAGCTCAAAACATACATCCCATGCATAACCGACAAGGCAGGCTTATCTCACAAAGACAGTATTAATATAGCAGAAACCTTTTGACAATATTACTCTTCTCTTTATAACTTGAAAACACCACATACATCAACTCCCACCGACAATGACAATATCCAGAAGATTAAAGATATTGAGGAATACCTTTCAGGTATAGATATTCCAACAATAAATTCCGAAGAATCAGAAAGATTAGAGTCCCCCATTACGCACAAGGAAATTTTAGAAGCTATCAAAGACATGTCGAATGGCAAAAGCCCAGGTGGGTTTAGCATAGCATACTAGAAAACATTCTCAACACTTCTCATCCCACACCTGTCCATTACATACAACAAATTACTGTCAGAGGGAGGGTTCTCAAAAACATGCTTGAAGCTTACATAACGGTCCTCCCAAAACCAGTCAAAACAACAAACCAGAGAACTTCAGACCAAGATCCTTATTAAACTCCGATATTAAAATATACGCCAAAATATTAGCCACACGGATAAATAACATACTCCCCAAATTTATAAACCCGGACCAGGTGGGGTTTGTACCTGGCCGAGAGGCCAGGGATAACACCCACAAAGTTCTTCAAATTATAGCGCACATGCAAAATAACAACATACCAACATCACTGATCTCAACAGATGCGGAAAAGGCCTTCAACGGGGTGGCATGGGATTTTCTCAGGGCCACACTGTCCAAGATGAACTTTAGTAATAGATTTATTGAAATTATTTTTGCCCTATACACAACACCATCCGCTAGGGTGAAAGTTAACGGTCTCCTCTCGGACGGCTTCACAATTACAAACGGAACCAGACAGGGATGCACACTCTCGCCATTTTTATTTGCAATATCCATGGAAACCTTAGCTTCAAAAATTTGAGGAGAACCACAAATTACTGGGATACTTATGGATAACACAGAACATAAATTAGCTATGTACACGGATGATGTATTACTTACCCTCACAAACACAGAAACCTCTTTTCCGCATGCATTACAATCATTCAGCGAATACGGGAGGCTATCAAACTTTTCACTAAATGTAAATAAATCCGAATTCCTGAATATATCAATAGAAACTAACACAGTATCTCAGATCATGACAAATTGCCACTACAAATACAGGAAGATAAAATGAAGTATTTAGGGGTCTATCTTGCAGCACATCCAGATGTTGTGTATCAAGCTAATTACAAACACTAGTGAGCGATCTCTCAAATTGGAAAAGTAAGAATATCTTGTGGTTAGGCAGAATTAGTGTGGTAAAAATGAACATTCTCCCTAGCATCCTCTTTATTATGCAGACTCTCCCAGTACCACTACCATCAGACTACCTAACAAAACTGCAAAATATCATAGAAGCTTTCATATGGAACAGGATAAAACCTAGAACCCATAAACAAACACTTTACTTACCCAAGGAGAAAGGTGGTCTGGGCGTGCCCAACTTATCCTTATATAGACCATCAATAATGCTGCAAAGATTAGTGGAATGGTGTGCAAACAATCCAAAAAAACACTGGATTCAAATAGACAGATCCATACTGTGCACCAATAACCCAGGCTCAATAGCATGGACTCTAAAGAAAGACAGACCGAACATGCTGGATAACTACCTTATACTTAGGGATTTCTTAAGTGTTTGGAATAAAACAACTCATACCACCTCTCATACATCTACACCAACATCACCATTAACACCATATAAAAATAACCCAGCTTTACAGTTAAATATATAAAAAAAACTACACAGGACACCACATAGAGAAAAACACGTTTCATCAACTATCCCATCAGAATAAATTGAGGGACTTCACAGACATTAATACCTCAGACATTGACCACTCCCTGTACTAGATATCTTATTCACAAATCGCCTATTTTATCACCTCTCATAAACACAAAGAATCATTACTTAGATCGACTACAAACTTCGAAAAAGTTATGCCTAATGAAACAGAACCCAAGCCACCTAATATCGATGTTATACAAAATGCTCCTTGTACCTAACGGAGACCACCTCCCTAAATACACTAAAACACGGGGAAAAGAATTAGGAACAGAACTCCCACTAGAGACTTGGAATAGAATGTTCATTAACACCAAGATAGCTCCCACTTCAGCACAAATTCAAGAAACAAACTACAATTTTTTAATGAGATGGTACCTTACACCAGCAAGATTAAAGATAATATACCCCACAACCACGGGAAAGTGTTGGAGGGGCTGCTCAGAAGTAGGGACAATACAACACATTTGGTGGGATTGTCCCACACTCCAAATATTTTGGTTAGATGTCATAACCCTCATGTGCAGAACACTAGAAACCATAATACCCAGAGATCCAAAGATCCTACTGTTTACTTCCCTTCCCAAGCTAAAGAACCAAGACAAACGCCAACTGCTGCTCATAATGATTAGTAGTATCGCAAAAACTCTGATCCCTAGACATTGGAAATCTTTCGTAGTCCCCTCTTTGACAGATTGGTTTACACAGGTAGACCAGTTCTTATTGCTGAAAAGACCACATTACATTAGTTAGATGTTGAAACACATGAGCTAATGCTAAATACCTGAGAAAATAGCAAATCCATTTAATACCTAATAATTACCACTCATACGCGAATGTAGCAATACTCCCCCCCTCTCACCCATTACCTGTTTACCCCTTCTTTTAATCCCTCTTGCACTATAGCCCGACAGTGTCCCTGCCCCTATGTGGTATGTAGGCCAGGGAGACATGATTCATCACTAGTAGGTTCAAACATTACTATTTTCTCCACCTGTAAAACGTTGAATACTGCCCGAACTACATGATTTGGAATCGAGTTAATCCACTTAGTTAGTCTATTTATCTTACACTCTTATTCTTGATATATTTTCCACCGTTTAATTTAATTTATTACACACATATTTATTTGTACATTTATATAGAGAGATCAATTTACCCATTATACACTAGCACTGATTATCACTAATAGTAGAGATCACATTATCATTTCTCAATATTATAACCTTTAGATTTTTTTTAACAGTCTAGAGAATTATACATTTGTACTCTGGTTCCGAGACGTCACTTTATAATTGTTCAGCAATACTATATTACTAGATTTATTTATCACTCACAAATATCACTATTGCTACGATGTTAAACACTTTTTTGTATTATTCTATCATATCACTTGGTGGAGTCGAGACTAAATAGGATTGGTTTACTGATCCCCCATGTCACATAAATTAGGTATTTAGTCTCCTAGTAACATGATATGCACTCCCCATTGTTTCTTATTTCCATGACTAGAGCTTCCATAGGTTACTCTCGACCATGTGATCATGCTGTAATCACTGCATCCCCTTTGTTTACTATTTCCACCACTAGAGTTATCATAGGTCACTCCTGACCATGTGACCATGCTGTAATCATGGCATCCGGAAATAGATCATAGACGGAACACATTTATAGCGATCATAATACGGATTGCATAGAATTGGGAACATGAACAGCACAAAAAAGGTATTGTTAATAGTTTTATTATTAATAGGAGTCACTGACTTTACTTATTAACAGATCAAGCATTATTTTCCGTTGTAAGATTTTGTTTTACAAAGAGATCAGGTATCATTTGTAATCTAAAACACGATTTAAACATCGAAAATATAATATGTGCACCTAGTATAAGTCCATATAAAGGGAGCGATACAGCAAATGGATCAAGTTGAAATTTGATTAAATGGGCCTAAGCCGCTAGAAACAAGTATAGATGTATTACCAAGTGGGACACAAAACCCATCAGTGATCATGTTTTGTTTTTTAATCAAAAATTGTAATATTGTTTTTAAAAACTAACATTGTAGGATAAATGTTTCCTACAGAGACGATGTTTAAATATATACCACACATATGTAAAAAACCTTTGTTTTTAAATATTCAGATTGTGCAATAGATTCAGCCAGCTGTAATTATTTAATCAATTAAGAACTCTGGTGTGCTCACACGCCCATGGTGCGCGGGACTAATTTGCTAATTGGTCATAATGTTGTAAGGTTCTTTATGCCTGAGGAAATGGCCAGTTTTAAGGCTGAGAAATGTGTTGCATAGATAGGGGTACATTGTACATGCCCCCTATAGCCACTGCTTGTATGTTTTTACATTTTGGAAGTTTTACAATAAATCTTTTTATTACTACAAGCCTGATAGAAGCACCTGTTTTTATTTGACCTATCTCTATACTGTATCTGAGCCACTGAAGTTGCCTACTTTTGTAATGGGTTGGACCACACCTGTATACCTCGCTGGAGCCAGGAGAGGGTTAGCTGGCACACCCAAAGTTACCAGCTTGTTCTTACCAGTACATAAGTGTACTTTTACCAAATGTGAGTACCTATTTGGCTTGAATATCCATATGCTCATACTTGAATATGCTGATACATACATGAGGCGCCCCTCTGTTGTTTTATGCTTCCTTCATAGTATCATCTGGATCTATCTGTGAGGAGGAGAGCTGCCATTGCGATCTGATCCATCAACGATTGTGCTTATTACACAGCATTGGACTTTTTGGGACTTATCACCTATTGTAACAACATTTCTTTTACCATTTTCCAATCACTTCTCTTATCTAGAACACATATAAATGTATGGATTGATCTTTACTGATTTGTTATATCCTGTATAGTGTGCGCCCCCTCATAACCTTAGATCACTACCAACATAAGTCTACTTGTACCAAATGTGAGTACCTATTTGGCTTGAATATCCATATGCTCATACTTGAATATGCTGATACACACATGAGGCTCCCCTCTGTTTTATGCTTCCTTCATATTTGGTAGTGGCCTCCAATCACGGCTGGAACATTTTCTCTTTGACAGGTAAGGTAAGTAGTCTTTTCTTACCTAGAGATGGTATAAGTTTATACTAGCCTGTGCTTCACATATACCAACACATATACTGTATATCTGTTTGGCAGTTATTAATTCAGATCTTTAGGTTATGCACATAAAAAACAACCTAAAGTCTACATTATTAATTACAAATGTGTACTGATAAATATGTATTTTGTCATATCTGCAAGGCCTATAACGAAAAAGAAAAATAAAGAAATATAAAACGGTCTTACTCTGCGGTGCAGAACTGCTTGTGCAATGTTAAATGCATTCAGCGATGTCTGTCGGACATGCTACAGCATATCATGTCGGACAGACATTGATAAATCAAATGAGACACTTGTGTCTGTTTTTTTTTTAAGTCAGATAATGTCACTGCTGTGGTATTTTAATTTTTTAAAGGGAACCTCTAGCTTCCTTGTTATGGAAGGAAGTCACTTGAATTTGGCCTGCCTTGCGTATTGTGCTCTTTCTGCTTTTTTCAACCAATAAGTAAACTTTTGTGGAACCGACTGCTTCAGTTTACAATTTTTTCATCTGGGAGGTTTTTTCTAGATGCTTTGCCAGAGCCAGGTGTGATGAGAGTGGGAAGTGACGTCACCAGATTGGGGGCGGGTCTTAGGCCCGTTTGTATGTGTCGCAGTTAGTTAGTGAGATCAATGCTACCAGATGTATATTTCCATGCTCCACAATAAAATAGAGTTGTTCCATCCTTGCTGTGTCCTGCATGTGTCCTGCATCTCTTGACATGGTGTCAGAAATTCTTGCCTGCACTTCTGTTTCCTGATCGATGACGATGTCAAAGTTTACCCCACCTGAGTCTTTTGACTTCTCTCAGCCTGCA
>CAJPDP010478351.1:0-10785 GCA_905336975.1 Bombina variegata variegata
TAACCCGAGGACTGCCTGTATTGTTTAAAATTGTATTTTCTACCTGAATCATGAAATAATTTTTTTGGGTTTAGTGTCCCTTTAATGCACTGCAAAGTTTTGTGAAAAGCAGAACTGGGCTAAAATAGGCTGCTCCTAGGTGGTAACTCACCATAGAACAAGCTATTGAGCTGTTTGTTCCTGGTAGAGCGCTTCTCTCTTTGTAGGCATTTGGTTAATTACCCTGGGGAGGTCTCCCTAAGGGTTATAGGGAAAACCAGAAGTGGACTCCTTGCCCAGTGAGCTTAGAGGAATATGGCTGCAACTCACTGACGAGGCCAAAACGATCAAGCTGTTGTTCATTCCTGGTAGAACGCTTCCCTTTGTATTACTTAATTACAAACCTAAATTTAGATGTCATTATTGCATACATCGCTATCAGATAGCATCAAATTGAGCCAGATCAGTGATAGGCAAAACCTGGAAATCTGTCAGAGTCCCTACAATAGATGACTGGGTAATAAGAACTACAGAACTTATCTCTCTTGAGGAATATGGGTACTATATCTCCATTTTACAGCCAACTTCAGACAGATATCCTAATAAGACCTACTAAGAATGATTTCTCATACTTTTCTGAACTGATCGAGATCTATTTTATAAGGGACCTTTCCATTATGCAATCACGACAGTTGAGTTCTCTGGCGACACACAAGTGCAGACGTTCAACCCCTCCCGGGGTCATCAGCACACTACTTACTTGTGAAATCTGCAAAATTTAAGCTCTCTATTTACTCAATTGGTTATGGAGGAGGAATATTACATGACGATTATTACCTTACTTGCTGACTTTGAACATCCAATGCGTAGATGCTTTGAACAATTTATGATTTTGGTGGGACCTCAGTATAAAGAGGGAAATGAAGACATGACTAACATGGTGGAGGAAATAGTATTAAATGTACGGCACAACAAAAAGTTGAGACTTCTTAGCCCTTTCACTGAGGTACAAAACTCGGTTCGAGGCTTTATGAGGTAAGCACTAGGAAGCTGAGTGACATCCAGACTAATCAGGAGCAGGTTAATATCACAGTTTATTTCACCCCCCTCTGCAACTATGGACAAATTAAACGCACACTTTTCCCTAGTCACGGCCCGGGCAGATACGGCCAGTCTCCTGGGTGGTGTTTGGGACATAAACAATGATCAGATCACAAGCATACAATATCTTTTTGGCATGGAGGGTGGTGAGACTTTTGTAGATATTCTCCTGATCCTATTGAAGAGTGGCCACCTAAGACCTACAACCTGTTTAGATGCTTACACCTCATTCCTGGGAGTACAGAGTCTCCATAGACTTGGTATAGGTTGAAAGCCTTTTATCCAACTGGGACCTCATTACCTTATTCTGCTGTGTGTCCCTTGGGACTAGGCTGCTTGCTTGGACTTTTGTACAGTTGGATTTCAGTTGATCGCATCCTTTTTGTCTCTACTGATATAGAAACATCTCAATGGACTGTCTATCTCATATCACGTTATATCATTATGGTCCAAAAGCGACAACCACCATTTCTAGACTCCTGTCTGTAATATTGAGGAATAATGTGTGGTCCAGTAGGAGTTATCTATTCAGAAAAAGAGGTCCCAGTCCTGTAGGTCACACTTGTTATTAGAATACTGATTTTTGTGTTTCTGATATTGGGTTGAATGTGTAACTCTATGATATTTCTATTTATATGTGTAGGACCTCCAGTATCTGTTTTGGAAATCCTAAAACCTCAATAAAAGAGCATTTAAATTTAAAAAATGCTGGTGGATGGGGACTGTTTCCAAGTTTGCATACTAGAACAAGCAAGTGAAGAGATCTGTGAGCATGTATGCACCTCAGCTGAATGGGCATAATTATCTCCAAGTTGTATGCACCTCAGCTGAATGGGCATAATTATCTCCAAGTTTCACGTTTCTGCTTATGAGAATGTTAACAGACTTGAACTAATTACAGTAGCATTAAATGGTGTTATCTCTGAACCCACTAAGTCATCATTTTGTTAGTCATTAATTGTGCACTTTTTATTTTTGGATTACAAAATCAGGAGATGGTATTGTGTTGTTTTCAGGAAGTTACAATGCCAAGCTTGAGTGGTATTAATAGACAGAAGCGATTGAAACATAGATCCTTTCCATTAGAGAAGTGGGTCTCCCCAGAAGAGCGCTAGACTATATAAGGGAAGAGCGGAAGCAGTGACACTTCACACTATGCTGAGGAAACTGCAAGAAGCAGCTGACTTTGGCAAAATATAGGGCGTGCTAACAGTGACACTTGTGGTGGAATAAGGCAAAGAGCAGGATGTATGTAGATGACGGGCACTGAGGACAAAATCACTCAGACATTGCATTGCACTTGGTGTCTTGACCAGTAACTTGTGTTTAACACAACAAAGTGCAAACTGAAACATGAGTGAAGCTCTCTTTTGGTTGAGCAGAATTAGCTCTTGAGAGCTGTGTGTGACCCCTGGATCAAATGTTAACTCCACAAATTAAAACTAAAAATAAATATTACAATTTGCTTTCAAGAGAAATAAAGTAACATCTATTATGGGGGCTGCTACTTTGTAAATTTCGTCAGAGGGGAGGCCCACTGCCTAAGATACTGAAAATCCCTGCACTAGAGAATATTGAGATCAGGCTCAGAAACATGAGAACTATATGTATAACTTGCAAACAGCAAAAACATTTTCATAGGTTTTTGTCATTGTAGGTTTGAACTTAGTCTGATGACTTTGCCAGTTGTGCATGACTTTGCCAGTTTTGCATGAAAAGAGCCTCTTTCAGTTAACAGGAACTCTATAGAATTGTCCGTAGACAAGGTCAGAACCAAAAGGTACAGTCGAGAACCAGGTGTATTAACAGAAGTAGAAGACAGATACACCAGATGAGTCAGGGCGCAGTTCCAAAATCCAAAAACCAGAGACTCAGTCCAATAAATGTATATCTCAGTTAAGGTGTTGCCAAAGTCAGGGTTCAGGTAACAGGTATGCTTTGGTCTTCATGAAACTATAATCAAACACTGAACGGGAATCTGAGAGATCCTTTTAACACCTCTCATTCAGTCTTGTCCCCAAAAAAGACCTTGAAACAATAAGTTCAAGAATCAATACAACATGTCCATGGAGCCGGCTGCGCTAACCGGATGCTGCTTAGCATGGCTGCAGTAGAAGATCGATCCCCTACAGCAGTGCTTCTGACTCTTCTGTGTATCCAGACAGCACGGGTCCTAGCGCACTGGGGCATCCAAAAGCTCCTACACGGCTCAGACCGCACTGCAACAGAGCAGTGGTAAGTGCAACAGGGCTTTGGCCCCACTTAATTGCTTTACATAATCCTGATAACACAAAGCCTAGCTTCACTAGGAAGCCACTCTAAATTAAACCCTTGTGGGTTTTTTTGTTTGTTTTTTAAATAAACAGCTCATAAATCCAGTAAGAGGGAGTTCAGCCTCTCGCCATCCCTTTTCAGCATGATCTATCCCTATAAAAACTAAATCCCCTGGGTTGCATATGCTAGAAACAAAATTCTTTGGCACTGAGCAATCATCTATGGGGATAAACCTTTCATTTAATGGACTGATTATGCACCTTAAAATGATACAAAACCATCTGTTCCATGGTTTAAAAAACAACACACTAAGCAGTGGGAAATACTTAAAGGGACATGAAACCCATACATTTTCTTTCATGATTCAGATAGAACATACCATTTTAAACAACTTTCCAATGTACTTCTATTATAAAGTTTTTGTCATTTTCATGTTTTTGTTGAAAAGCAGAAAGGTAAGTTCAGGCGTGTGCACGTGTCTGCAGTACTAATGACAGCAATTTTGCAGCAATGTTATATATTAGCAAGAGCACTAGATGGCAGCACTGTTCCCTGTCATGTAGTGCTCCAGACAGTGCGCTCGACCTATCCAGATATCTCTTCAACAAAGAATAACACAATTCATGGATATGATTGCTAGCATTAAATGGGTCACCTTTTAGAGGAATTATTTAAGCTTAACTGGAGCTTTTTCTAAGTATTTTAGATTTGTATAGGTTGAACTCGATGGACTTCGGTCTTTTTTCAATCTCATCTACTATGTTACTATGTTACATAATAGTGAAGCAAATTAAATAAAATAAGTAAATTGGAAACTTTTTTAAAACTGTATTCTCCACCTGCATCATGAAGGAAAAAATGTGGGTTTCATGTCCCTTTAATAGAAAGCATTGCAATGTTAATTGTTCATCATTTTAAAATTTCACCTTTTGTTTCTGTTTTTTTAACTTAATTTGTGCAGAGTCTATTACTTCCTGTCACAGCCCCACAAGGGGCTGTAGTCTCTACAGTAAGGCAAGGGAGAAGCTGTCCCTTTTAAGTGGTTGCTAGAAGACATCTGCACTAGTCAATCAGTTTCGTACCCCTGCTGCATAAATCATGTAACAGAAAGTCAAAAATTTTCATCATGGCAGTACTCCTATATTCCTACAGACAGCGCAACACTGAGAATTCTCATTTTGCTAATTTTGCACACAAAAAAAAAGTACACAACCTGTTACTTTTTATCAATACAATAAATCCCAGCAAACGAGTCTTAGATATCTTAGATACATTTTTATTTTAAATTCTCCAGAAGAAAACAACCAAAATTCATAATCTGAAAGGTTCAAAATGTGCATCTATTCTCATTCACACAAACTGCAACCACCATGCGAATCCGCTCAATTGAGCTGAGAAAAATATTCACACTTCATCATGTAGCAAAAAGTATATATTCACACTTCATCTATTCACACTTCATAATACTAAATTCTACACTCCCCAGTCTTCCCAAGGGGGTGATGACCGGCATCACCTGCACCAAAAATAAAAAAAGAAATAACAAAAGTATCTCTCAGCCTTAGCGGTGAAGATCTTCCAAGGTTTTTAAACAATGCAACTCATATGATAACAGTCTTTACGTCCGTCAATACAGATTATTTGTTCACGCTTGTGTAGTTCACAAGATACACTGTGTATATTTGTATGACAAGTTGCAACAGTTGTACTTTCACATTTCACATGTGTGCTGCCTGTATCCGTATGCACCAAACATTCGGCTGTTAAACCTGGACCTTTCAGCCTTAACAGTGCAAATCTTCAACAGATTTTAAATAAACCCTTCAAGTAAAGAACTCATATAGTGGAACAGTCCTTATACCAGTGTATATATATGTTGTATTAGTTATTTATGCTTGCATGATTCACAGAATACACTGTATATATATATGATAGTCCTTTTTATATATAGATACAAGTTGCAATAATTGTTGTACTTTCACATTTCACATATGTGTTGCATGTATACATATGCACCAAAATTAGGCTGCTGTGTCTTAGCCCTAGTATCAAAATGCTCATATAAATGTTGATCGGCTATGACAGAGAAAATCTTAGTCCAATGATGATCCAACCTCACACCATAAAACTTCACTCACAGTACACATAACCAGCTTTCTATAATCAGATATTGTGGTCTAAAACTCAACCCGTGCCTTTAACTTTGGCAATCTTGTGTATCACTTATTCCAGCCGTTAACCATAGCATTCAACATGTAACAATGTTACCTGAGTCTTGCTTCTCATGCTATCAAGTGTCACTGTGAGACTTATGATCGTTCGGTGTGGAAATGGAAATCTTCAGACCCTCCGGTCCTATACCTCAATGTCATACCGTAATATAAGCATTTGAATCTCATAGTTACTCTGACATAGAATGACAGCCGGTGATGGCGTCTAGTGGTTCCGATGCGCGTTTCGGGACGCTGCCCTTTGTCAAGGAATATGTTACATAATAGTGAAGCAAATTAAATAAAAGTAAATTGGAAACTTTTTTAAAACTGTATTCTCCACCTGCATCATGTAGGAAAAAATGTGGGTTTCATGTCCCTTTAATAGAAAGCATTGCAATGTTAATTGTTCATCATTTTAAAATTTCACCTTTTGTTTCCGGTTTTTTTAACTTAATTTGTGCAGAGTCTATTACTTCCTGTCACAGCCCCACAAGGGGCTGTAGTTTCTACAGTAAGGCAAGGGAGAAGCTGTCGCTTTTAAGTGGTTGCTAGAAGACATCTGCACTAGTCAATCAGTTTCGTACCCCTGCTGCATAAATCATGTAACAGAAAGTCACAATTTTTCATCATGGCAGTACTCCTATCTTCCTACAGACAGTGCGACACTGAGAATTCTCATTTTGCTAATTTTGCACACACAAAAAAAAAAGTACACAACCTGTTACTTTTTATGTTTACCTTTATTCCGATTTTCTTTACTAAAGGAGCATTATTTCCCATCTTTAAATGATAATTTTACCAAGGCAATTGTTATACTAGCTGTAAAAAAATATTTGGAGGAATCCAGCATTCTAATGACTGCAAGGAAAACAAGGCTAAATAGATATTATTATTATTATTATTATTATTATTATTATTATTATTACAGAATAAAATAGACTTGTGTGGTGGAAAATAATATATTTGCTTTAAATATAATCCAGTTACGCACCATATAAACATTTAAAGTGGTTTTAATTGTTATACACTCATATAGAATGTGTCAGTGGTTATGGTTTAGTCACTTACACATCATTAGAAAATATAAATAACTACTGAGTGATGTATTTTTCCCCCCTTTATTTATATAAAAATTACTTTTTAATACAATAAAAACAATTTGACCTTGTTATTTATTTTTTTAATCAGGTTTAAAACAATATGAAAACTTCTATATTTAAATAGTGTTAAATCACGTAATGATTGTCATGTAAAGACCAAGATTGTATATAAAGTATATCAAATAGATATCTAGTAGATACAGTATTTATGTCAATACTACTCAAAATCATATATAAAATATAACCTAATAATCATAGTAATAAAACAGAAATCAGTATATACTAAAATAGAAAAAAATGGCAAAAAAGTGCTGTACCTTATGTAATTATATATATATATATATATATATATATATATATATATATATATATATAAGGTTTAATATGTTATATATGGTTTCGAGCATGACTTGATACATTATTTGTAAGTTATAGTATAGAACACAAGCAAAACTGATTTTTAGCTTTTTTTTATTGTATATTTGTACTTTGCATTAAAACATCCTAAATTACTGAATTACAGCAAACTCCCCAAAAAGTTCTTCCCTAATATAAATTTTAAGAATTAAACATTTGCAACAAAATATTTAGCATAAATAAAATGATAGTGCATTTAAACTGCATCTTTACAGCATAAGTGACTCTACTGTTCATAGTACAAAAACACACTTAAAATGGTTCCGTTTTATAATATAGTCTGTTTTCTTAGTACAAATGTTATGTAAAACAGAATTTTTCTTTTTTTGCCTAGAACAGCTAAAATAAAATGTGCAAAAAATATGTAAACATGTTTTCATTATTGCCATTATTTTTGAAAAACTACATGAAAAACTACATGAATAAATAGATTGTTCACATCTTGTACAAGTTTTAGAGGTAAATCAGAAAAAAAAACATTTCTCAAACACTTCTGTATGCATCAAATCAAACTCTGAATGCATCAAAATGCCCTAAATAGAAACTTAGATTAATCCAAATTATGTACAAAGTAGTTTTATCAAAACTTTAACTGAACCATGTTTGCTTATAATTAATACAGGTGGTATATTTACCACCTATATTCATTATGAGCAAACATGGTTTAGTTAAAGTTTTGGTAAAACTACTTTGTACTTTTTCTACTCTGGAACAGATATACTATGGATCTACAGTAATTATATGGATATGAATAGATTAGTAGTATAATATATTAAACAACCTTCCTTTTTTGACTTAATGTCAGCAAACGGTTTCTGTTAAACACAGTATCTCATACAATTAAAAACCAGTAAGGCAAAAGGAAAATTTATCGATACCTTATGTGGAAAAAACATTGTACTCATCATTTTCTATAATGCATAGAAAAGTGAAGCATTTAAAAGGGACAGTAAAGCCAAAAAATATTTTTTATTATTTAATTCTGTTACAGAATGCACATTTAATCAGTTTTCCTATGTACTTTTATCATCTAATTTGTTTCTTGGCATCCTTTGTTGAAAAACATACCTAGGTAGGTGGGCTCAGGAGCAGTAAAGCACTGTGAAGAGCTAGATGCTTATTGGTGGCTGGAGATATATTCCTCTTTTCATTGGCTCACCCGATGTGTTCATCTACCTGCCAGTAGTGCATTGCCACTCCTTCAACAAAAGATACCAAGAGAATTAAACAAATGTAATGCTAGAAGTAAATTGGAAAGTTATTTAAAACCGTATGCTCTATCGGAATCATGAAAGAAAAATTATATGTTTTTATGTCCCTTTAAACATATACACATTTTTAGTCAACACTATTTAAATTAAAGCTGTTTAAATTTAAATGGAAACACTTAAACAGTCTCAGTTCGTTGGCTGATGAGTACAAATGCTCAATAACATTAGAAACAAATCTTTATTAACTAATGAGCATTGTCAGGTGCATATCAGCCAATAAACATTAGCAGGAAGAACATAATGCTTACTGCTGTTCTTAGATATGGATTATATATTTTTTTGGAGTACAAGGTTTTTTTTAGGGAGGATTCACTTTTAATCTTGCATTGCTAACATTTTCTCACTTAAGTCTACTATGGAAACTTTTGTGAGCTTCAAAGTTGTGAATGTATCAACCATCTTTCAAGTAACTATCTATTGCCTGCGACATGGTAAAAATGCATGAAACATTAATAAGATATACACATCTACTTTTCAGTACCTCGCAATCCCTCCTCAACATTGTATAACTACTAGTCATGACTGTACAGCTATAGCTGCCATCTTTTCATTCTTCAAGTATTAACTTTTAAAACATACTTTTTATAGAAAAATGTTTTTGTGGGACCCATTATCACAAAAAAGTAATATTAGGGTTCCATGAAAAAATAATCTGGGAAACCTGGTTTAGGCCTTCATAAAAAAGTAAAAAGAAAAATTGTATTGACTTCTTGTCTCCCAGAACAATACTCAATAAACTGCAGCCTTTTTTTTATACACACATAAAAAATAGAGAGTATTTTGTATTGTTTTGTAGATGAAAACATTTTGGCTTGAAGGTGCAAATGATTGTTCAGTAAAATTTAGTTTGTATCGAATATAAAACATCCTTGGAGCTTTGTAATATGCGCTATTTGGCCCTCAGTACTTATATAATTTACAGTTTTCCTCAGAGAGAAAGACGTGGCACTTCAGGAGGCCTTGATCCATCAAATGGAGATATAGGCATAGTTCTCTGTTTATTTTGTAAGGTTTCATAACCCTCACTTAAATGTGGTGTCCAGTAAACAATACTTGTTGGCAAATTCACTAAAACAGAAGCTTCCTCATCTCTTGAAGGGGAATTAGTTGTTTCTGAGATGCCCATTTCATTGTTTGAACTCATAGCAGTAGCTATTGTTTTTGCTGATGTCATACTTCCTAAAGGTTGTTGCTTGGATGGAATTTCATTAAAAAGTTGGTTTTCCAGAGAAGACTTTGTTAATGATTGGACTATGTCATCAGGGGTCCCAGATAAGAATACATCTGATTTTTCTTGAGCTTCAGCTGTAAAAAAGAAAAAAAATATTTTTAGTAATTTTATATTGAAACATTTATTGATATTGTTAAAATATTTTATTAAAAAATTGTGATATGTTTAATTTAATTTGGGTATATAAAAAAAAAAACTAACATAATATACACCACACTTTTCTGAATAAGACACACCGATAAAATTAAGTTGTGGAAGAAAATCATTGAAACATATAGGCCATAGAATACGAAAAGTAGAACCTAAATATGTTTCTTATTTAAAAAAAAAAAAAAAAACCTCTATTCCCACATACTGCTCTGTATTATTTAACTCATTTTAGTGTGTGTGTGTGTGTGTGTGTGTGGGGGGGGTCACCTCCCCTTCTACATTACAAATTATAGCAATAATTAAAAAAAGTGTCACAAAACACATAACAAATATTGCAAAGTTCAGTTACAAAAGTTATAAAGGCTCAAAAATATGAGATCTCAGGTGTTAGAGAAAAAAGGCAGTCAAAGGGCTTTAACATAGACATACATACATACATATACATCTCTAAAAATGTATATATATATGAAAGTAAACGCGATCGCTTGAGTGCAATCGCGATTTACGGTAGAATAATTACTGCACGTTTAGAGCTCTGCGTAACAAAAAAAGTGTCACAAAACACATCAAAAATACTTTACAAAGTACAGCCACATTCATAATAACACCACCTAATATAAATGATTAAAAAAAAAAATATTGCACACAAAAGTTATAAGGGCTCAAAGATATGAGATCTCAGGTGTTAGAAATAAAAAAGGAAAGCAAAGGGCTTTAACATAGACATACATACATATAAATGTCTATATATTTGTGTGTGTGTGTGTATATACATGTTTTTTTGTGTGTACATATGTATTTACAAACATATAAACACATAAATACATATGTACACATAGATAGATAGATAGATAGATAGATAGAAAAGTGCCCTTTGCAGTTAAGTAGATGAAAACATGTAAACGCATATTTATGCAACATTAATTTTTAATAAAGGTTTTAACTATGTATTTACTGTAAATATTTGACATTCCAATGTTCTGCACATAGTAGAATATGGTCTAAGCAATTTTAAATAGATATTCCTATACATCTGTATATATATATAT
>CAJPDP010478418.1:0-10984 GCA_905336975.1 Bombina variegata variegata
ATTTCGTTTGTTATTTTTTGTAATTTAGTATTTGCTATTTTTTGTAATTTTAGATTTAATTTTTTTAGTAGTGTTAGGTTTTTTTAATGTGTAATTTAGTTTATTTAATTTGTAGTTATTTTAATTTTGGTATAATAGTAATGTTAGTTTAATTTATAGTTTAATTTTTTTATTTTTTTATTTCACAGGTAAGTTTTTATTTATTTTAAGATAGGGATCTTGTCATTTTAATTTAAAGTTAGGTGGTTGTTCGGTTTAGGAGTTAATAGTTTAATTTAGATTTTGGCAATGTGGGGGACTGGCGGTTTAAGGGTTAATAGGTTTATTTAGTGGTAGTGATGTGGGAGGTCAGAGGTTTAGGGGTTAATAACTTTATTTAGTGGCGGCGATGTCGGGGAGCGATGGAATATAGGTTAATATCTTTATTATAGTGTGGGCGATGTTGGGGTGCAGGGAATAATGGTTAATAACTTTAGTATAGTGGCGACAATGTCAGGGAGTGGCGGAATAGGGGTTCATTTGATTAGTGGCGGTGATGGGAGCGGAAGATTAGGGGTTAATAACATTAAAATAGTGTTTGCGATGTGGGAGGGCTTGATTTAGGGGTTAATAGGTAGTTTATGGTGTTAGTGTAGTTTGTACAGTTTAGTTATGAGTTTTGTGTAACAGTTTTGTTGCGTAAAACTCATAACTAGTGCACTCAGATTGCAGAACGGATCGTGTCGGTATAGGGTGTAATGCAAGCTTTTTAGCCTCACCGCAAAACTTGTAATGGCAGCGCTATTGAAACCCCATGCAAAAACATCATTTTTTCGAGTTTGGGACTGACGTTGCGTTACAGGCTAAAAGGCTTGCGGTACAGTTATACCGACAAGACTCGTAATAGCTGCGTTGCAGTTTTAATGCTGAAATGGCCATTTTTTCAGCGTTAAAACGCGAAAGCAAAACTCGTAATCTAGGTGAATGTGTTTTATGCACATCCAGTGTACTTAAAGGGACAGTCAACACCAGAACTTTTTTTGTTTAAAAAGATAGATAATCCCTTTATTACCGATTCCCCAGTTTTGCATAACTAACACAGTTATAATAATACATTGTTTACCTCTGTAATTACCTTGTTTCTAAGCCTCTGCAAACTGCCCCCTTATTTACGTTTTTTTGACAGACTTGCATTTTAGCAAATCACTGCTCACTCCTAGGTAACTTCACGTGGGTGAGCTCAATGTTATCTATATGAAACACATGAACTAACATCCTCTAATGGTGAAAAACCATTATTCAGATTAGAGCCAGGCTTCAAGGTGTAAAAAATTATCATATGAACCTCCTAGGTTTAGCTTTCATCTAAGAAGACCAAGAGAACAAAGCAAAATTGGTGATATAAGTAAATTGGAAAGTTGTTTAAAATGACATGCCCTATTTGAATCATGAAAGTTTATTTTGGACTTCACTGTCCCTTTAAATTACAATGTACGCTATGCATATTTAATACAATTTATTCCTGTGTAATTTACATACAGTACAAATTTTATTTTTTTGATAAAATACAATTTTTGGCAAACAAGTTTGTTACGATTTTTGATGTGACAACATTTTTTCCTGCACATTTTTGTGTGAATTGTTCAATTATTGGTTTTGTATGATTTTTAAATTACGATTTTCATTGTGCGCTTTTGTAATGTATGAATCACCTTCCCCTACAAAAATGCGGTATATATCCCTCAGCAAGACATCATGTTTCAAGGTAAAAAGTGGCGAATACTGGCGAGCATTCATAAAGAACTTCCCCAGTCCAGAGAATTTTATAGAATTGGGCCAAAAAGTGATAGGAATTAAAGCAAACGTTGCCTTTCTAGAATCTTATGAGGGATCCCGCAGTGCTGGATGATAATTTTGGATCATATCATCTGAGCTTTTAGATCATCGGTTCCTTCACGTGACCTTTACTGCTACCCACCGGAGGAGCTGCAAAATGTTTTCCATGGTTTCCATGTGTTTCTAAACTTCAGAATCATTTCCATCCATTCAAATACTTGATTTTAGTGTATTTTTGTCAAGTATCTTTGCACAGCTCTTACGCCCCAATACTTTTCTTCAGAATAGGTACCAAATAATAAAGTATTGTTTTTAACCTTTTCAGCCTTATATATTCTGAGGATGTATTTAATTGTGTGTTATCCTTTTGTAATTGATGTATTTCTTAATGTTCAGATGGTGGTTTTCTACATATTCTGTAAACATTTGAATAAATAAAATGTCTTCCTAGCTGATAATGAAAGGATGAACTGCATAATTGTATTACTTTTTTCTGAATGAGGCAAGGTTTGGTGTGAAACATATATAACATTTGACCTATGTAAGTGTTACTCTACCTGTGACATTTACTGTTTACTGCAGAGCTATTGTGCATGTATATCTCTTTTTTATTTGTGTGACAGAGGAGGGAGAAAATGTTGCTTCTCTGAGGTTGCATGGATAAATGGATCGTCAGTATATGAATGGACATTTTTTTATAACAATGAATGATTCATGATTCTTTTTTTTTACGTTCCTTTTCTTTTATATATTATTTTATATATGTATGTATATATTTATTTATTTTTATCTCATTTGATGTGTATTGTTTAGATGTGCTATTGACTAAGGATGCAATAGAAAAGCAAAGACGATTTATATTTCGTCATGTTTTCTTTATAAATCTAACATTAAAATGAGTAAGATGCGATACAAGAAAAGTGAGGTTATTTTCACACCAAAAAAAACACTTTTCTGGTTTGCTATGTACTATTATATTTATTGATTTTGATTCCAATCTTTCTGATTTTTATTTTGGAAAATGGGAATGGTTGTTTGTTTGTTTTTTTGTTAACAAAGTGCTCAGAGTGAGGCTTGATAACTGCCATTGTATTTCATCTCCACTTTCCTACAACACCACCCTCAAATACCAATAATAAATGCTGATCACTGAAATCTAAAATGGGTTAATGGGGTTAATGGAGTCCATGGTTCCCATTTATCAAATTCCAGATGAACAAGGTCCTTGCCCGAATACATTGTCCGCCCAGCATTATGAAAAGCGGACAGCACCCGCTGTCCATAGTTATCTTTGCACAAGCAATTGCCTACTACTTTCCTACAACCAATTTCACAAGATTTGTCAATATTCCTGGTTGATCAGTTTAATCACAAATGCAAATTCTTGACAAAACAGGGATATTAATTTAATTTCCACAAAACTAATATCCAAACGAATGCACCCCAAAATTTAAAGAAAACTAACAAATACTTGCAAAATTCATCAGTATTCATTTATTATCTTTAAATGGTTAAATACCTTTTGCATGCTGGAGAGCAGCAGTAACCTAGTCCAGTAACTCTGCCCCCTGCTGCTCCTGCCACTCCTGCTCTTGACTTTCCTGCTCCTTGGTGGTCATCATCAGTTTAACAGCAAACAATGTCCAGCACAATGTGAGTCGTGCAAATCTGTCTGAGGTTCTACACCAAAAACCTCCAAGTGTTCAAACATGCAAGTTCCCAAAGACAGCAGCACTCACCAAATGTATTCAAAAGTTCACATCTTTATTGGAATTTCCCAATGGTATACAGATCAAGACAAGAAAAGAATAATATCTCCCAATGGTATACAGATCAAGACAACTTTTTGGGCCTGTTGCCCTTAGTCATGTCAGGTAACACTAAATACAACATATGATGCCTTTTATAGGCATGTGCAAAAATAAGCCACATCCCCTTAACCAATTAAGGCCTGGCTCAATGAACAAAATATATACAATGTGTTTTAAAATTGTTTGCAACGTTACTACATCATTACAAACATTTGCACATGGTTTGCAAAATATATAGACCTACACTGTTATAAATTCAAAGAGGAAAGGGAAAGATCACAAATTATTTAGTAAATTATTTAACAAAAATTTCCTTTTACAGAAATATAGACAAATCAAGGTCTTTGTTCAATCCTGTTGGAAACATTGTTTTTAGTTTGGAAATCCAAAAGGCCTCCCTTTGTTTTAGATATGGTGTTCTATCTCCTCGTCTCCTAAGGGGTCTAACCTGATCCATTATTTGAAACTTGAGTTGACTAACACAATGTCCTGCTAATAAAAAATGTTCAGCTACAGGATTTTTTATGTTTTAGTGCGCATATTAGACTTATGTTTCGTTATCCTATCATGGACTGTCCTCGTCGTTTCACCTATATAGCTCCGCCCACAAGGGCATTTAATCATATATATTGCAAAATTTGTATTACAGGTAAAAAAAACATTTGTGTAAAATTTCTTTCCATTTTGTGGATGAAAGAAAACATTACCTTTATTCATATTATTGCAATTGCAACATCCCAAACAGGGATAACACCCATGATTTTTCTCTTTAATATAGGTTTGTCTATTAGAAGGGCTAGGACCTATGTCGGATTTAATAAGTCTATCTCTCAAGTTACTATTCCTTTTATATGCTGGCATAAAACTTGTTTGAAATTCTGGAACCTATAAATTACATTTACCCATTTACATTTACCCAAAATATGCCAATATTTCTTTTGGTCAAATTCTCATTTTGCATTGACAGTACATTTGAAATCTCCGGCTCAATTAAAGTTTCTGGATAACCCCTACTTATAAATTTCTCACCCATCTCACCTAGTCTGAGAGGTACAAGTTTCTCATCTGACACAATTCTCCTCACTCTTAGTAATTGGCTATGTGGCAATGAGTTTTTAGGTTTTATGAAATGTGCACTCTGAAAGTGTAGTAAATTGTTTTTATCAGTTGATTTTACGTATAAATCAGTCTCTAAAGTCTGTCCTACTTTGTATACTTTAGTATCAAGAAATTTGATTTTTTTCTTCACTATGGGACAAACTGAAATTGATTTGAACAGTTGCAACATTAATTTCACTCACAAATTCATATAGGGATCCAATGTCACCCAGCCATATCCCATGAGGCGCCATATAGAATAAACAAGGGATTTTCAAAAACAAATTTTTCTTCAAATACATTCGTAAATATGTTTACATATGTTAGAGCGACATTGGACCCTATAGCAGTACCTTGGAGTTGTAGGTAAAAGTTATCCTGGAACAACAGCACTTATTCTTGATGTATGTGGAATAGAAGTGTAGATAATAGCAACATCTAGTGTGTATATCACTTTATCACATGAAACTGATAAATCTTTCAATTTATTAGAGACTTGTGTCTCTAATGTATGAGCTTGATAGTTCTACAATTGGTCACTGGTATTCTATTATGTTCACAATTTAAAAATGTAACTTCTGCTTTATTAATGATGCCATTATTTACTGCTTTTTAATGACCCCTTTGATTTCTTTCTGAATAGCATATATAGGGTTATTGTATAACAATAGACGTTTTTATTAGCCAGCTGAGATGTACTTTCGTTGACATAATAATCTTTATCAAGTATTACAGAGGCCCCGTCCTTATCGGCTGGCTTCAAAATTATCTCAGTGTTAGATCTTAGTGATTGCAATGCTACCTTTTCCTTTGGCCCAAATGTATCTCCAACACCCAATTTATGAAACCTTTGTTTTTTCTCTAATTCTGAATGCAACATCTTAACCTCATTCAGAACTAAATTTGAAAAGACATCAATACTATGGTCATATACCTGTGGAATAAACCTGCTTTTATGTCTTAATCCCATTGTTTTCAATGATAACCCATCATCTCCAGTATTACATGTTACATTTCTTTTTTTTTTTTTTTTTTTTTTATATTTTTTATTGAGGTACTAAGGATAGGCATACAAGCAGTGTAAACAGACAAGAAAAATTACAATACAATACAGTAAATTGTCATTTCATGCCAGAGGGAAAATATGTAGTCCATCTTGGTTCTATAATAATATGGAAAGTCCTCTGCACAACTCCTCTACAAAACAGTGAACATTAAAAGATAGTTTAATTAATACACAATGCCTCTATGAAAGTTAGCCTTCCACAACAAACCCGAAAGGCCACTCTTGGGCCTTAAACAAGAGAATAAGTCTGAAAGCGAAGGAAGGTGTGATAGAATAAAGAGACCACTTTTGGATCTCCCCAGGCTGACCTCAGATTTTATATTTTGTTATATTCTGTTAACTATGCAACCAAGGAACGTACTACAATTAAAACACTTTTACAGTATATAGAGACTCTGTGTGTTTTATCTAGCTATGCAACCAAGGAACGTACTACAATTAATAAACTTTTATAGTATAGTATTTAGGGACTCTGTGTGCCTATCTAAGAGCACAGTCAGATATTGGACACTCTAGAGTTCTTCTATAATTGCCACATAATTTATAGAGGGCATATAGTTTTAAAAGTTAAGAGCCAAGAAGGCAGAGTATGCTAAATTCTTATGTAAGACCAGAAATCCACATAGTAAGCAGAAGTAAAAGAGAGGTGGGGGCAAACTTGAAGTAACTAACCAGCTCACAGTGCAACATAGTCAAGCTCGATTCATTTACCAGAGTCAAAGCTAAAACACCAGAATAAAAGACAACTTTGTAAAGTTGTGAATGGAGGGCTGTATGTGTTTTTTCCCTATTTTTTTATTTTTTTATTTTTTTTTATTTTTGAGCCCATATTATATATGAAAGGTCTTTGTCAGGATCAGCCCTGTGCCCATATACCTAATAGAATGCTATGTCTGCTATCTGCAAATATCCATTTAATCCCCTAGCTGCAATGGAATAAGTATGCCTCTACTGTCTCGGCCGCTGACAGTTCGGCTTTGGAAGTATGATACCTAGGGGTAAAAATATTAAGTGGAGGTTAACTGCAGGGTTATGGGAAATAAAAGCAGAATCAGAGCTCAATTAAAACAGGGATACAAGAAGTGTTAAATAGCCTCTGGTTTACTAGGTTGATTCTGCCTAACACGGAAAGGCCAAATGCATGGGTGTATTAGCGACCATGTGATGAACCTCTATGACATCTAGCAGTATAAATGAGTTAAAGCATCACATGCCTATATTGGTGATTAACTCTGGATGTAAGTGATATTGAGTATATTGGCAGTAGATATAGTACATAAAGATGTATGCATACTGAAACCCCATTAGACATCGTTTGCTTTAGACTCTGGTCATGCATCTAAACATGTAAGCTCTAAATAGCAGGATAAGTAAATAAAAACATATTTGAACATATTCCTAAAAATTAAAGTGTACAACTTTCAAACATACAAGCAGCCCTTCACAACAGTTTTCTGCGGGTGGCAAAAGGGAATTATAGATGCCCGTACAGGAGGAATTAAAGTTATTATGCAGGCAATACCATCAAGTGAGGTGAGCAAGGTAGCAAACCACATAAGCTATAATCGGAGCTATGAGATACATGTTATAGTGCCCAAACAATTACCCCCAAACTTCAGGCTTTAGAGCCGCCATTAGGAGTCTGGTATGCTAGATTTGGGCAAGTATATAGACCTTAGCTGTGAGGTAAAATGGGCCCCCACAGGGATGTGGCATCAGAATAGCAGTCCCAATGTTCATCTGGAGACGGCTGAGGAGTCATTAAAATACTGCTATACCTTCACTCCTAGCGCTGTTGCCCATGTGGGTTCTCAACCTTTTATCCTATGCCGGAACGCCGTAATAGACTAACCCCATCTGCGGTGTGTCTCGAGAAGAGGGTGAGATGGTGTCTCTGCTCAGTGCTCTGAATCTCCACAAAGGCCACTTCAGGGCCTGCTGTAGGCTCTCCATACTGTGTCAGGCAGGGTGGGACGAGATTGCAGTGCTCCTTCTCCGGCAAGCTTGAGGGTTTAGGAGCTGTAGCGCAGACCGAGATGTCAGCGCTCCTCGAACTCCGCTCGCTGTGATTGTCACCTTTAGTGTTTGCCCCGGGCGTCTCTGGCTCCTGAGGATCCGGCTCTGAGCATTGCAGGTAGGAGATGGTCGCTATGTGGCCTTCACGCTGGGGGTAGGAGTCTCTACTAGTGACCTCTGCTGCTATTGTAGGATCATGGGTGTTAGAGTCGCTAGGGCTAAAACATTGATCCACCAGCCGATGTAGCCTAAGGAAATGCTCCTCTAAGAGTACAGCGATTGCTTTCTGCAAGTGCTTCATGGTAAATGCTGAGTCCCCTAAAGTTAATAGGTAGTACCTGATTGCTATTCACACTTGCATAGCGATGTATTTTCAACAAAGCACATTTGGTGCAGCTTAACGACAGGGCCGTCGGCTTCCCGCCGGGGGTTATAGAAAGGCCGAGATCTTATAACGGCTCCAGGCGCTGGTGCCAGCAGCAATTCCAAAAACTATTGGCATGAAAAGTTGCAGCTCCCAAAATACAAGACAGTTCCTGCAAATAGTTACATAGATTGAGATGTATAAAGGCAATTTTTTAAGTTTATCAGAGAAAAGCTTGAGCAGCACACAGCTATGCGACTTGACATGGCCGCCGCCCGGAAGTTCCCCCACATTTCTTTTTTCAATATCTAATAACTAGGGGTATTATTCCCCTCTCAACGTCTCATGTTTCTGTGCCGGCAAAAACTGCTCCGGTCGAGTAATCCTCTTCGTCTTGTAGAAACTTGGATCCCTTTTGTGTCTCAAGTACGGTACGGACTTCAGAGATCGTTTTTGTAGTTGCTGCCAATAATTTATCCATATCCTCTGCAGAAAATCCCTTTTTAAGTTCCATTTCTATTTTAGACAGTTCTGCCTGTTGTATAATCTCCTTTTGCAGATATTCCACCATTAAGACTATTAAGTCAAACGAGCACTTGTTTAGTATATACTCAAATTTTTCACAATACTCTTTGTTTTTTTTACATTAAAGTTGGACGTACATTCATCCTAAGTCCACGGGGAATACGTCTGACTCAATGGTATTCAGCGAGTGTTAATAAATAATAAAACCAAATATCTAGAAAGCGCTAAAAAAGCTTAAATTTAGCATAAATGGATAAGGAGAATATAATAGACCAATATATAAATAAATATAAGGGTATATATAAGTGTAAATATAGGGTAAATAATATTATGCGCTCACAAGACAATGCAGAAGATTAACCAGTGTTAAAATGTAAACCCTATATAATTCAAATAAAAAATATATACAACTTGAGAAGGGGGTCTAACACCTAATGTGACCAATATTACCTTAAACAAAAGAAAGTGCTGGTTACAATAAATTCAATTTAATTGACGAGAAAGTAAAAGTTATAATTTAACACACATAAGGTCGACCTTATTTATAAAATACAATGTCTCAAAATCGATAATTTGCAAAATGTGACAGAATCGATAAATTGCAAAATTTATTCAATATGCATAGAAACTAAAAAATCTATGATAGAACAAATACAATCTAAAACAAACTGTCATAAAAATGTCATAAAAATGAAGATTCCCACGGATTGGCAGGTAATGTCCCAATGAAAACTATAGGAGTTAAATGCCAATATCTCACAGTGACGGCTCCTATATGCAATGGCTCCTATATGTGGAAAAGGAGGCTCCTTTTAGTGTAACATCATAAGCCGGTGACAATATAAATATCCGTACTTACAGTTAAAACTGCAACAATCGGCACGTAAACCAAAAGTGTTCAAATAAGTCTGTGAAGGACACCAAGTCAATACAGTTGTAACGATCAGTTAAACAAAACCTGATACTTGATAATGTCAGTATATCTGAATTCACACTTATAAAAATGGCAAACTCGATGGCTTAAAGTGGTTGCTCCAAACGGTCTAATCGTACATAACAAGTCCAGACCTTAGGAGTAAGCCGGGTCGGCAGTTACCACGCCAATTAGCAGAGTCAGCACCAAGTTTCAAATGTGATAAAGACAGGTGCGCTTCACTACGGAAGCATAATAGAGCAACACGTTTCAAAATAGATCTTTTTCAAGCTCAGGATGTATCAGGATGTATAAGGTTTTGTCCCAATGCAAATCTATAAACAAATACATGTTTATCCTCCTCCCTTGTAGGTGTATTTTTGAAGGTTATGCACTGTACGCAAAGGCCTATCCAAGTTCAGTAACTCTGCTGTCTGCTGGGGCCACCTCTCCTGCTCCTACCCTTCTCTGAATTTAGTCTTCAAGGATAACTAAGTATAACTAACTTGCTATGGAGCAGGTATGTGAAAAAGTGATGAATTTGGGTACTTAGTATGAGGGATATAAAAAAGAATGAGCACATTTTAAAAAAGTAAGATTGTACAGAAAGGTTGTAGTGGTTAATGGTTATAAGAGGGGAGACAATATGGTGGTGGGAAAAGTTAGTACTATTGAATAATTGATATTACTATTATTTTCAAATGCCTTTTATTTCAATCTATTTATTGTTTGAATTTTATTTCTAAAAAATGTTATAGTTCCTAAATGTTCTCGTGTCCCAGTTAGCATTGCACTATCCATTGTTGGCATTTGTAGCAGCATAATTTTTATGGCAAAATAAATGTTTTGACATTAAAATAATTGAATGAATTAAGTTTTGAATCCAAATTTTCCAAATATTCAGCTTGAACCAAACATGAACACGAACCAGATTTTCACAAACTGAATCATTCAGACAAACTGAATTTTTTGTCAGTGCACATGTGTAAATAAATCTCTTTTCACACTGCATAATTTATTATGGTTTGAGAGAAAGAAAACAAATTTTTTGGTACATTTGCAGAAAGCTTTACCAGGTCAATTGATATATACAGGATGGCGCTTCCCCCCGCCATCCTCATCCAAACTTTGCGATTTTTACTTATTTGAGTGAGATGAGCTGTTTTTTATTAAAAGAGTGCTGAATTTCCCTGTCTTTAATTCAGGATCACATTCCTGAGGCTTTTTCTTTGGCCAACCCATGCTACATTTTTTTAAGGGTCTGCACCACTACGTCTTTAACTTAATTGAGGCTATCCTGCCTGCATATAAATAGTTATTTTTACTATTACTCAGCTCTAAATATGAAAGTAAATGCAATTGCGTCCCCCTCACAT